>JAVQJG010189319.1:0-39277 GCA_036024015.1 Craterocephalus amniculus | reverse complement strand
ATAGCACCAGTTTTGAGAGCCAGGAGCCGGTGCTAAGGCGGTCGAAAACCAAAAAAACGGTGCTAAGTCTGGCTCTGGCTCCGAACCAGCACTGGAACCAGGTCGGTCGAAAAGGGGCTTTTATAACAAGATGGCTACATGGATGGAGTCAGAGTTTGGTGTTTTAATTACAACTCAGTTGTAGTTTGATACAGTATATTTGTGTTAAGTAATTACCTTGCGATCAAAATGCAGATCTCTACACTGTCATAACACCTGACATGCACACCAGGATGTTGAACATAAAAAGTTAAATCAGCTGCTGTAATGTCAATAAGACTTGTCAAACATGAGGTAGCCATCGGTGTTTGCATTTCTGTGTGATTAAACAAAGTAGCTCTGTTATTTCTGAAGGTGGAGACATAAAAAAATATTATCCAATTCCTTCTTTTATTTGTTTTAATTTTAAGAAGTGTGTCACATCTGTACAGTTCAGCTTCGTTCACCACATTTACATGAGAGTTTTAATTCCTCTTTAATTTGAATTTAAAGTTAATTCCGCTTTAAACAGATGAAAAATGACCATTTAAACACTTAATTCCTGATGAAAATGTTAATTCCAAATTAAACCCTAATTCCAAATAAAGTGGCTGGTTTATTCCACTTTTAATTCCCAATTAGATAATTCTTCTCTCAATTTCTATCATGTATTCTGCGCATGCTTGTTCCCACGTCCTGCCGCAACATTATGACGTTTTCTCATGTTGTTGTCGAAAAGAAACGAAGCGGTTTTTAAAATTCCGGTAGACGTACATACCTACATCACCTCACTTCGACCATCCAACCAATCAGAGCCCTCCCCAACCCCTGGATTTAAACCGCAATTAAGAAAATGTGTTTTTCATTTAAAACTTAATTTGGAATTCATATTTTCATGTAAACTCTAAGGAGAAGATTTTAATTCTGAATTATAAAACATTATTTTAATCGCTACCAATGGGATTTTCGCTGCTAAGTCTTAGTGTTGCGCTGTGCTTCTATTTACAGAGTCTGTATCTGCGTGCATATTTAGTTGCACCCATCTCTTGTTTGTAAAAAGGGAGGAAGCTGAACTGCTGATGAACTTGTGCCTCTTCACTGCAGATTTCTGAGATGTTTGTTTTTTTTCCCCCTCCATCCATCCAGGACAGGCTCACAGATCACATCTCCTGAGGTGGTGCTGAAGCGCCTGAAGGCCCTCTCCACCAATGGCCCTCTCTTCGCATTGTCCTTCCTGGCGTTCTGGGTGGCGTGGGCCAGCCCCGGTCTGCAGTTCCTGCTGTGCCTGTGTCTTTACGACGGCTTTCTCACCATGGTGGACCTCCACCACAGCGCCCTGCTGGCTGACCTCGCAGTGTCCGCGACCGATCGCACACGCCTCAACTTTTACTGCTCGGTGTTCAGCGCTCTGGGCTCCTTCTCTGTTTTTCTGTCTTATTCTTTCTGGGACAAGGAGGATTTTTATTCCTTCCGTCTCTTCTGCGTGACTCTGGCGGCCTTTTCTATCCTCGGCTTTTTCTTTGTGTCTCGGCTGCTGCAGCGACGTTTCAAAAAGGAAATCCGTCCAAAGCAAGATGAGCTGTCAGCACTTAGAGAGTAAGAATTTTAAAAAAGGTTAAAGATATTGGAGTTTGTTGTTGTTACTACACACACTTTTGTTGTGCTCTTCTAGGCTGAGTGTTGGTCACGCTCCACTTACCAACCCAGAAAAACCTGTCACCATCGGACAGTATCTCAAGCAGCTTTCCAAACAAAGAAACTTTATGTGGTTCGTGTCAATGAACCTTATTCAGGTAAGATGCTAAAAAAGCCCAAATGGGGAGAAAAAAAAGGGGTTAGATAATACTCTAAATTAATTTTATCCTTGTTTCTACAGCAGTTTAATGCATATATTGTATGAAAGTATTTAAAGTAAGGGTCATTTTTCAGCTTTTCTGCTCCTTTTAAAACAAGATTAATCTGTTTTCATGTACTATTAAAGATATTTTGGTTCATATTCTAGAAAAATCCTTGTTTTTATTTCATGTTATGACTTATTTTATTCTGTCTTGTCTGCTTCCATCACAGGTGTTTCACTGCCACTTCAACAACAACTTCTTCCCTCTTTTCCTTGAGCATCTCTTGTCTGATAATATCTCTGCTTCGACAGGATCAATCCTACTTGGTAAGAGCCCATGAAGGTGGTAAATAAATCAGACAGTCGCCATACATCTTATTATATTTTGAAGCAAAGAAAAAGAGCAGGAAAAAATTATAATGTCGTTTTTAAAAAGTGCTAAATCGGTTTAAGGTCATGTACAATGAGCTGACGGTGAACATCTGCTGTCCTCGTACGTCCTGGACTGTCACCGAAAGAAATCATGCTAATTTTGTTCAGCAGACTTTTACCTGGAAATACATTTTCTGTTATTTGATGCATAAAATGTGTTAGTTTAAAATGAAAGCTGTGTTTTTGAATGCACTGAAACTAGACACTGATGGTGTACAATCCCATCTTTGTTTGCTTCTTTATGTTTTTTGTGTTTGGCCTTTCCTCTTTGGTTAGTTTCTTTCTCTATTTAACTGTGTATGGTCACATTTCCACAATAATGGGTAACAGTAAAATGGTCATAAATAAAGCAGAAATCAATGATTTGCAGATTACATAAATAGATATTTATCTCCAAGTAGAGAATAAACAACATATCAGATGTTTAAACTGATGGAAAATGTAAGGCTTCATCTTTGCATGATGGAGCTTTAACCTGCATTTGTGGATTTCACGGTAAACTGTTCACAGAAAGGGATTTCTGGAAGTGACCCCGAGCCGTGCAGTGAACTTTCTGATGATACTGTACACTGTAGATGGAGTTTAACTTTATAAAGAAGATTTTGTTGCAGATTTTTGAAGCTCTACCCTTCTTTACATCTAAGAGGCTCTATCTCTGAAATTAGCAACTTTTCCATAAAATATCCCAAAATAAAGGTTTGAGATTTGCAAATCATTACTTTCTTTTTTTTTTAAAGTTACATTTAACAAATTTCCCACACTGTAAATAAATTATTGCCTTTCTGCTTTTCAGATTTCTCTTTTGCAGGCCTGTTTAAATTACGCAGACTAGTTGGTGCAATTATGTGACAGACTGTTGCTCTCATGCAGATGTTATGAATCGACTCAGCATTTACAACTTTAATTGTCCTCACACAAACTGGTGTCAGGACCCTCAAGCTGCAGTTTAATGTTTTTAATCCAACATGCACACTATTTTACTCTGGGTTTCATATAGAAGATAATACATTATTTATTATTCCTCACATTTTAGGAGCACATGAGGATTATTCTGATATATACCGTTGAAGTATATTCTCATTTTTACACTTATTTGAACTGTTTCTGGCATTTCTCCCCCTTTTTTCAAAATGGTTATTTTTCTGTTTGTTCATAAATGCTCTTTTTTGTTTTCCTTTGTTTCGTTTGCTTCTGCTTCCACACAGGAATCTCTTACATTGCTCCCCACCTGAACAACTTGTATTTCCTGACACTGTGCCAGCGTTACGGGGTTTACCAGGTTATCCGCTGGCTGTTTATGCTCAAACTGGGACTTAGTGTGGTTATGCTGCTTGCAGGGGCTGACCACATTTATCTGCTGTGCATCTTCATCGCTAGGTATGGCCACTGGCATCCGCATCCAATGTGTGAAACTTTGTGCTTTTTTATTTGGCTTTTCAGTTGGTTTTCTTTTAAGACTTATTATTTTCAAAGTTGATTATGCAAACACATAAACAAACAGTATTTAAGTAGACTCACACATTGTAAGTCAAACAAAACAAAGACTTTTCTGCTTTGCAACTTATGTTGAGGTTGATTCAGCATGGTTTTTCCAAATATTGTGTCAGTTTGTGAATTTTTTCATTGGAAAATGACCCTGCAGTTGTTTGGGTTTCAGTCACTGGAAATGAGCCAAAAAATCCCTTGTAAACCTGTGAAAGTAATATTTGTCATCACCAGTTGGCACATTGGTCACAGCTGTGGTTAGCCGTGTTTTCTTTAATCTTATTTTTTCCTCTCCAGGGTGTTTTTTTTAACTGTGCAGGAACCAACAGTGTTAAAACAGTTACTGCTTTTTCCACCGTGTGGTTTTTGCACTTTCTGATTTAAGTGTAATCATTTCCCTCCTTTGTATTTCAATCTAAACAAAATTCTAACCAGTTTGTGAGTTTAAAGGAAACTAAATTGTTTTTGTTTTTTTCTAGTAATCGTGTGTTTACAGAGGGAACCTGCAAGCTGCTGAAATTGGTGATTTCTGATCTGGTGGATGAGGACTTTGTGGTAAACAAACGTCAGCAGGCCGCCTCGGCTCTCCTCTTTGGGATGGTTGCCTTGTTAACCAAACCTGGCCAGACTTTGGCCCCACTCATCGGCACCTGGTTGCTCTGTGTTTACACAGGTACAAACACTGAATTCCTCTTAGACATCGGTCAAAAAACCCACTAACACCTGGTTTTTAAGAGCAAAACCACCTTAGCTTGCCGGATGCAGTGATGCATTCAGCAGCTATAAGCCTTCTCATTACACTGTTACTCAGCATTGGTACCTGCCTTTTGATAAACCTGCTTTAAGGACGTTGCTATTGTATGACTCTGAGCAATCAAACTGCTCACTCTCACACAAGCTGAAATAAACCACACCAAGGACCTGAGCGTTATTTTTAACTAAGACAGATGGTTTGGATGTGAAATCCGAAACCAGCAAGCATACGTACCGTATTTATAAAGTCAATTAAAAGAGCTGCAGATCATGTATGGACTGATAAACGCTGGGGAGGAAGAAAGGCAAATGAGCCATGTTTAGCAGCAAAAATGATTTGTTTAGCTCCGTTTTTTAAAAGTTGAACTGATGATTTTTTATGTGTTTTTAAAAGCTTACAAGTTGTCTCAAAAAGCTGTAAAGTTCTTGTATACTGCAGAGATTCTCCACCATTCGCTGTATTTATGTGGAGCAATTTTAATCCGCTTGAAACCACGTATGACATGCATCATGCAAACACTTCAGCTTATCTGATTGGCCTTGATCCCTAAGAATCTGTAATTTGATTGAGAGGGATGGTTTAAACCTTTTCATGATCAGATCAGCAGGAAAACATGACTATATAAACTCATTCCGATGGTTGTTGTGGTAGATGTTTCTGCACAAGCTTGAACCACATGAAGGTTAGTTGATGCAATGCAGTGGTTCCCAAACTGGGGCGGGACCCCTAAGGGGGGCCCAGACATATGTGCAGCAAAACATGGACACATTTTTTTAAAGTAAGCTTACTAATGGGCAAAACCATCATCAATCAACAACAGAGATTTCATCAACAAAAAAAAGAGATAACAAAATAACAAACTACCAGGAGGCATATCAGTCCCTGAAAATGATCAGCTCAAGGTTCTGGTCCATGGTGGGCTATAAAGACAAACCATAGCGGGTAGTTTGTCTCACTTTGGGATTTTTCAACCATAGAAACGATGCGGATTACTTTAGAAATAAACTTTTCAGCTGTCGTGGCAGAGACGTTTTTCTGAAGCTTAACTCAGTTTCCTGGTTTTAAACACTATAGCAGAGGAGATGAGAATTCCCTGTGACTCTGACATGGTTTTTAAAAAAAGTTAAGTACAGGCTGATAAACTAAAGACTGCTTCTTGGCACTTTTCATCATGTTTCTGTGTACGCATCTGGTAGTCTGATGGGGGGGCTTGACTTGATTGTTGTCGACGAAAGGGGGGCCCAACAGAAAAACTTGGAGACAACTCTAAACATGGCGGTGTGAGAGAAAGCAGAGCCAATATTCACTTTTACTCAACAGTCTTTACATAAAGGATAACATTTCTGTTTCTGATGCAACTATTTTTTTTCTCCTATTTTTGATTTCTCCTCCCAAGGTTATGATATTTTTGAGAGGGAGCCTGTGAAGGACCCTGTCTCGGTGTCGGACATTGCCTCTGACTCGGCGACTCCGCCCCTGCGCCTGGGCTGCTTCTACATGCTGGTGTTCGTGCCGATCAGCTGCGCCCTGCTCCAGCTGGCCGCCTGGTCTCGCTTCACATTGCACGGTCGGAAGCTGCAGGGAATCAAGACCCTCAGGCAGGGGGCTCAGCATGGCCACCTCATCGATGTCAAGGCCATCTGAACTAAGGAGAGCTGTGCAAAGCTGCACTCAGACACTTTTTAAATCATCACTTGTCATACTGTCTTAAAAGAAGCTGCTTTCTGCAGCTTCCTTTTGTGATAATGAACTTTTACACAACATGTGACTTTGTGTACAGTAAAAAATGCACACTGGGCTAAAAAGGACATGATACATTTTTGAAAAGTGAAATCTGCCTTATTTTTATAGTAGATTTGAAATTATATTTATATTTAAAACGGTGACCAAAAGCTAACATAAAACCAATCAATCCTTTGGATATGGACCAAGAAAGCAGCATTTCATGTAATGTCAAAGCAGGAGTGCAAGGTAACAAGAAAACTCAGCTCTGCTCTCTAACACTTTTGACAAAACTAAGACTGGATAAAACTGTATTTTATTCACAGTGCCATTAATACTGCATGAATCCTGCATTTTTGATGGTGATTATTTCACTCTTGAAAGAATAAACTGCCAGTTTGATGTTAACTGTATTTTGTACTAAGTCCAGTATTGATCATGGTTTTGCACAAAACTGCCATTTGTCTGTTGTACATCTTGCATTTGGATATTCAGATACTTTGTGGGACAGTGGTGAAAAATTAAAGTTGGAAACGAAGAAGGTAACTGCTACCAGCTCTTTTTTCTCAATGTGAGAAACGTCCACAAAAAAATCTTATCTATGTTGACTTTCAGTGAAACTGCTGTGTGAAGACACTTATCAGATATCAGAATAGCTTTACCCCACTACAACTTATTAAGAAACACTGTTTTGCATTTTGAGATATGCTGTGTTTCATGACTGAGATATGAGATCATGCTATCTGCAGTTTTCTGGAAGTTTTTGTCCTGGAATGTGCGGGTATTGTTCACAGCTGCTGTTTTTCTTTGTATATAAATAACATAAAGTCACAAAATATAATTTAGCAGTGTCTTAAAAAATTAACAGAATTGAATGACTGCTCCATAAAGTCATTAATATCAGGGAAATAAAAGCCCAGAGTGAAAGAAGTGAAGTCTTGCATCATTACCAAGAATATTTCAAAGACAAGCAGCTTTGCTTTACAAGTCTAAACGCGAAAGCTAATCACCTAAGCTTGTGTCATTCTGGGGTTTTAATTGCTATAATAAGTGCAGTTTTACTTTAAACGTTGGTACGTAGAAAGCGTAGCAGCAAATTGTTTTAATTGATTTAACGCGAAACACGTTTCTAAAATCTATGAAATGGTGTAGATGGAGACATCGTCGTGTAACTTTTCCAACTTTACTTGAGAGACTGATTTCGTATGCGCTCTGTTCACCAGTTTAGGACAGGGCTGTAAGCAGTAACGTGGTCTGTAGGTTCATTACAGGAATCACTTTGTTCTGGAAAATTTGTCAGACATGAGGAGAAGGGGCAACAGGCTGGTGGAGGGAAACTCGCCCCTTTCCCGGTAAGTGTCTACAGCGCATGCGCGTACTTTATGAATCTTTCGTTTTTCACCCTTATTATCCATTTTTTATATGTAACTCTGCGTTTTAATCCGTCAGTTATTAAACAAGCCGTGGTTGTGTGTTTTATTAATTACTTGCAGAGCTAGCATAACTCTCTAAATACAGAAAGTACCTTTTGGGCGATACATGACTACCCGTCATGCACCGCACGCAGTAAATAAACGGTCGTGAAAGTAATTTATTTTATTTTTAAAAGGAATTTTCCACATTTAACTATTGTTTACTACTACTAATTTAATGTGCATCAATTCATGACATTTATTTTCGGTAGATTCAGCAGTATTTTTGTTGTCACCGTCACTGTAAGGTGTATGTCGAAGAATGGCTTGCCACGAATCTACTGCTTGTAAGTTATGCACTCATGTTTCTCTTCAGATCGTATAAATCTTTCGCCTTTTACTAAAGATTTCCGTGGAGAGGAACAATATGAGTTTCTACTAATTTTTTGATGCCCTGCCTCGTGCGGGGCTTCCTTATTGGTCAAAATATAATTAAACAATTTAACTTGTAGTCAGATTTACTAGAGTACTGATTACCTATTTGCCTTGTATCGATTGCGCATGCGTCGGTGCTGTGGTTAATAGACTTGAACTGTGTTGAACTCAGACAGTAAAATGAAGGGTTGTTCTCTGTATTGATAATAGTTACAAACTTATATGTAATAGTAGGACTATTTTGGTGTTACTTGCGGAACTTACGTTGCACAACAACTAATTATCAACAGCTTATGGTGGACAGTCTGCATAGTTTGTGGAAAAGACAATAAATGCCAATACATATCAGAAATTTCTTTATAATTATTTAAATAATTATCGCCACAACCCACATGTGCACATTCATTCAAATTAATTTTATGTGCAAAACAATAAGCTAAGCATAACTAGCAGTGTGAATGCCCCATTGCTGAATGATTGAACTGAATGATTCATTTCATATAGTAATTTCATATAGTACTCCAGCATAATTCAACATAACATAAATCCCAATACATCAAATGAGCCAGTTTATCTGCTTTATTTTATGTAGGAAGCCACAGTTTATTTCTTCAAACTTTCTCCTCAAAGCTGTCATTTAATGTGACGTTTCTGATGTCAGCATGCAGGTATTTTTCATTAAAAAAAAAAAAAAGCATGCAGGTATTTTACAAGACGTTCCAGCAGAGGGTGTAGTCATGTGCCAACAAGATGCAAAGTTTTCTTCACAGGAAATGAATAAAACAGTAAAGTAGAAAATGTAAATGTTTTATTGATGTTTACTCTTTATTATGTGCTTGCACTGAGAATTCCAATGTAACATTAGTCAGCTGTAAAGCCTCTCTGGTGCCTTTTTATGGGGCTGTCATTAACATAAATAAATACAAATATCCATATCCCTCCTATAAAAAAAAAAAAAGAAGTGAACTTTGCCTCTTTAAATTTGTTTACTATGTTATGTCACATTGAGTCACTAGCGTGCCATTTCATCCCAGTCAGCAAGCTGCGTAAGAAGACTGTCAAGAATAAACTGGGAAATATGGTTCAAGTCAGACTTCCTACTTCTTGTGGCTTCAGAGCTGTAATGTGTCACAGTTTGCCTCTTTCGGTAAAGGCACGCAGGCAAGCAGAACAGGAAATAAGAGCGAGGTAGTCAAGCAGAAACAATACATGCGAGCAGCAGGCTGAGTTCTGCTGGAATTACAGCTCCAGCGGCTCTTTGACAGACGTTTAATGACGGGGTAACCTGAGGAGCAAAATCAGGCAAGAACCGATCATCCCACACACACTTTGGGGTATGAAATTCAAGGATGAGATGCCTTTTTAGGGCGGAAGGGCAGTCTTTTAAATTTTACTATCATTCACGTTAAATTTAGTTTTGTTTCTTTGTTTTTTATTTTTAGAGTTTATAACAATCTGAAAGGAATCTTGTCTTTTTTTTTCCATCCGTTGACTTACAAAGCCTTAACTGTGCTTATACTCATCTAAACTACTGTAATTGACTGTTCTCAGGTATCAGTCGGGCCTCTCTGTGTCGCCTCCAGACTATTCAAAATGCTGCAGCAAGACTCATCACTGGATGAAAAGCCTTGAGCAAATACCCGCTCTACGTTCCTCCCCGCGCTGGATACTTGTTACTTTTTACCATGATTGTAAAATCTTTTTTTTTTAAAAAGCCTGCCAGATTTATCGACTTACTCGGTGCCTTTCCGAGCACTGAGATCCTCAGATGGTGCCCTGCTAAATATTCCAAAGTCACAGCCTGTGATGAACGGAGATCAGGATTTTTCCATTAGAGCCCCACCTTCCTGATGGATCCTTCTGCCCACTGAACTCAGGTACACTTTCTCTTTTGTTGCCCTCACCCTGTTTCCTCTTATTAGACACATTGTACTTTTATTTTTAAAGAATTGTGCCAGTAGTAGCCTATTTTAATATTCTTATCACCATTAAATTAAGTCTTGTTTTTTTCCTTGTCATCTGAGCGTCACTAATGTCCTCTGTTCTGTTTGAAATGACACTAAAAATCTAAACAGTTTGACTTTAAAAAGAAAATCCAACCTTAAAACAAATCAAAATAGCTTGTAAAGTCATTTTACCACTGAAAACTAACTAAATCTTACTGATTTTATTTCCATATATCATTTTTTAGGTGCCCCAGAAGGCAATAAAACACCTTAAACAGTCAGCGGTTGACGAATAAGACGCTGCCTGTAAAGGTGTACTGAGATTGCTTAGTGATGTTGGAGTCACGCTGAGCCTGGGACGGTGCAGGCTTCCTGTTTTGCGGCTAAGTGATCTTCATTCTGCAGTTTTGCGTCTGTGAGGCAGGTATAGCTTGAAGCAGTTTTGCAGCAGCTGGCATGCAATTTCCTGTCTGTTTTTGTGCATAGAAACAAATATCTCCACCAGCTTTATTTGTGTGTGTGTGTGTTCTCTGTCCAGCAATTTAGCTTTCGTTTTTAAAACAATGCCAATCATGAACGCTGAATAGATTGGTGGATAAGTCGACACACACTGACACGAGGGGAACCCAACAGGGATGATTTCTTCTATCTGTCTGTTTTGCATTAAACTCAGAGTTTCTCGCTGAACACATGGTTCATCAGCAGCTTGTGCAGCATTCTTCTCCGGACAATCAGTTCCAGTCTCCCCAACACTGAAGCAGTCTTCTTGATCATTTTGTTCAGTTTCTTTAAGTCACAGTTGCTTTGACGGGTGCAAAACTGATTGCACTTTCCACAATGTAGTCATAGAGGATACTGAAGACTTTGGTAGTGACATGTCGAGTCTGCTCTGCTCTTTCAGCCCGTTTCTGAACGTCTGGTATTTGTGTTCCTCCATCATCTCCACCTCTTCTCCCAGTATGTAAACGCTGCTTTGTTGACTTCTGTTTCTTCTAAAATCCATGTTGGTCTTTTTTGTTTTGTTTGTGTCGAAGATGAGGTGATTGTTTTCACACCGTCTCACAAATGGACCGATGAGTTATCTGTACTCCGGGATGTATACAGATACACTTGCATGCAAGGAACACCCTCTCTGTTTATAGACTGCAATGGCTTTTCACACAGACGGCACGTAGAACCATCTGTGACTCACTTTTCCCACTAAAAGCAGCCAAAATGTAATCTAACCGGACCTTAGAGCACGTCTTTGTCTTTCCAACCACAACGAACTAATTTCTGGGGAACTTGGTGATATTTTTTGGTCCAGTTAATATGCGGTTCTTTGTGTTCTGAAGTTTCAGAAGAGCTTGAAGATGTGCGTGTCTTCATCTTTATGCCCTGAGACTTCCTCAAAACTCCTTAAAATGTTAGTATAATTATTTGCGGTAAATATTAAAATAACATATTTCTTTTATTGATAGATGGTGGAGTTAGAAGAAAAATGACTTGCCACCACCCTTCTCTGCTTGGAAAGGAGCATCCAAGGAGCTCTTGGATGAATTCTATGAACGCTCCTTTTATACCCAATCTTGACACCCTCACCTGCCAACATTCAATCTTCTGGCTGTAGAAACATCCAGAACAGTATTATTTTGAATAATCTGCTCTTTTTTTCTTTCTTTGTCTGGTTCCAGACTTTTTGATTGAGTTGCTGGGTTTAAAATCGAGATAGTTTAACTTTGCTTGATATAATAAAGCTAGTCAATAAAAACAAGTGTAAATGATCTCCTTTGTGTTTTTTAAGCAAAACTCTACCTCAAAAAGGTGAAAAGAGACAAAGACTGATAAGCCACTGTCTGACATTTCTAATAAATGTTTTTGTGAAAGCAAAACCAACATCAGATTTACTCTTTTCCCAGGTTCAGCATGCCGTTTCTACCTCCACATTAACGGCGCACCGCAGCATGGAGCTCGTCTCGGTGGAATATGAATATGAGTACAAAGGAAAGGACGGTCGCCTTGTTTCCATCAAGCCTAATGAGAGTTACATCCTGGTGTCCAAAACCAACGACCACTGGTGGCACGTTCGCAAAGACCCGCACAGCAAACCTTTCTACGTCCCTGCACAGTATATGAAGGAGCTCTCAGCGCCTCCCAAAGACTCCCCTGCTCCTAATAAACTGTATTTAGACGAGTGTCTGACTAAAAGTAACCCTGTGAAGATGACAAAGAGAATAACGCATGACACGGCTGTTGTGCTGCGTGAATCAGCTGCGGACTCTTCAAGGGAGACGTACAGCTTCTCCACCTTTGGTTTCTGTGACAACACCCCAGATGTGAAGCTATGTGAGCCTGTAAAAAGCACGCAGCGCACCAGCAGCTTTGCACACGCCTTGAATGACACAAAGCAACACAAGTCAACCAGAGCTTCTTCGTTTGTTTGTCTGGATGCTGAAGGCCTGCAGCTATATGCGGAGCCGCATCCCAAACCAAAGACCTGCAGGGAAAAGCAGCAGAAGGCAAGGAGCTCGCTGCAGGACGGGGAAGCTGAGACGTCACAGTCTGCCGTGGATGAGATAGATCTGGATTTCCCTCTACCCCCTCCACCCTTATATTGCATGATTCCTGAGATAAACATCATTGAATCTGACACTTTTGCTGAGTTATCAGATCCTGTGGCTTCCTCAGAGGAGTCCTTATCGCTGCGGCTCAGTTTCAGCCAACCTGCAGAAACAGCTTCTTCCATGGACGAACAGGTGATGTTTTCCTCCAATATTTGTTACTTTTTGTTGTTTCTGTTTAGCGATGTTGGAAAATTGAACATTTTGGATTTTCCAGCCACCAGGTGGCGCCATTTCATCGTATAAATCTACAGCTTTAGGCTGCTTAGTGTCTGAGCCACATGAGGTCCTGCAGTCTAAAGAAAACATGAAAAACTAAAGAAAACTGCATGTTTTCAAGTATAGTTTTGCTATAATTAGAGCTATTTTTTAGCTTTTAGTTTAACAGTTGTAACTTATAACGGATGTAGTTTAATTGCAGCAAAACACAAATATTTATAGGAAATGTGCAAACTGGTTCTGGGTGGCAGTAGCCTAGCTCCCAAAAATGTAAACAGGACACAACAAAGAAAATGAGACTGGAGCCAGATAACACACTGCATCAACATTTCACGGGTTTTTAAGTCAGATTTTTCTCTGCTGTCACTTTTTTTTAAACGAAACGTGGAATAATTTGAGCTCTGAATATAACTGGGGGAAAGTAAACTATGATGGACTTTTTTTATTTTTCAGGGTAACATTCCCAGATCATGTGAAGTTGTCTTTAATAATGTTAGAATGTGTGGCAAAGCTGAAATTTCATTTCATCTTCATGCTTCACTATTCAGAGCCTGATGATTTCACTTCCTGCTCTTTCGGGAAGTGGAACAAGAACAAAGTGGCATCTCAGTTTCACTTTTGTTACTTGAAACTGTCAATCTGATAAAAATGTCAACTCTTTGGATTTTCTGTGAATTTCAAAAGGAAAACCCAATAGATTATATTTAATACTGTAGTTAAAGATTGTTTAAGATTTAGATAGTTTAAGATTTTTTTACAGAATAAATAGACAGAAATATAATAACCATCTTTTCTTAGATCCTTAAAGGTGAACATAATGGTAAAACAATTGATTTATTGAGGTTGGGGAATGTCATGAAGGCTAACCTCTTGAAGTTATTGAATGAAATATAGAAATACTTGCAGTAGTTGGATACTACATCGCAGACAAAGCTTTATCACTGACCATCCTTTGTAAAATCTGAATCTACGGAGTAGAAAGATGATCATATAGGGACTTTGTATTTCTGACACAGAGCAATATCTATTCCAGAGGTAAATTTTTAAAAAAAAAAGAAGTTTTATGGGAAGTCTGAGGTGGGCAGTGTGAAGAGAGATGGTGAGAGCACAATAGGACCTGCAGCCCTGTTCTAGTTCAGAGTCTCCGGTTGTTTCTGGGCTGGAGGTGGAGGCTGAGGAGGTTTCAGTGTTACCTGATGAGGCCGATGAGGCTGTGTGGAGGCCCATGACCGAGCTGCAGGGTGACAGAGTGGACAGGAAAGCTGTGGGCTCATGGATGGTGTGTGGTCTGTCGGTCTGGAGGCTGAACTGAACCTACAGAAAAACATGTTCAGCCCAAACCTCTGTTCAGACTTCATCAGGCTTGAAGCCGGGGATTTTTTTTTATTCCTGGTAACATATTCTTCATGTTGTTCTCTTCATAATTATGCATACAATGTCAAATAAATCTTTAAAATCATATCTCAGTTAAATCCATCTAATCATAACCAAACATATCTGAGCATTTCAATTTTTATAAAACAACTGTTTTAAAACTGAAACGTTGCAAAACTTTGATATCAACAGTCTGTGATGCCATAAAATAACTATCATGCTGCAAAATGCTTTTAAAGGTATTTTAATTGGGTTATTTGAATAAAAGGACCAAAAAAGGAGGCCTGATTTCACAAGGAATCAGATTAATGCCACAACACTGGTTTGCTAATTCACAGATTTTTGAACATAGCTAAAGAATTTAATTCAATTCAGTTGATCACCTGTCTCCGTTTCCACAGGTTTCTAAGAGTTTTGACAAGCAAAAGGTGATTTTTCTACATAAGATCTCATTCTATCCCAGCATGCAAACCAGCATGATGCGCTTTCACCTTCTGTAACTGAACTGTTGTCATTCATGGTTCTTAGATGCAAAATGACAAGAGTGAAAGAAACACTCCAACCTGCTGTGTTAGATGTCATAATTTTCAAACTGTTTTCTAACTCTAACACGCAAATCAGAAGAGAGAGTCCAAATAATTACACAGTTATAACTTGTGGGAAAATTAATTAACTAAATTAAGTCTAAAAATAAGCTTGTGTTAGAGCAGGCATTTATGAAAGATACTTCATGCGTCACGCGATTGTTTGGCGTCTCGGCTGCACATGTTCTCAATTGTCTGTGTGGAAAATTTTTTGGCATGGATCCCATCAATATTACTCAGCAGGGGTAACTCAGTAAGTTGAATTGGCCTACTTCAGAGTATAAGAGTCTGTGATTTTACCCGCTTAGGAAGTTTTCTCCTCTTCTTACCTTCTTCTACAGACCAGCAGGCTGAGTGTTACCACTCCCACAAAGTCTGCACTGATGAACAATATCTTTGACCAAAAGACAAACACTAAATTGAAATTGTTTGCATTTGTTACTGCTGGTTCTTGGCCTGTTTGTGAATAAAGGCTCTTATCATTTAACACGTAATGCAATATCACTGCCAACTATAGAAGTAAACTTTGGGGGTCCTTTCATTTACAAAACCTGTATATCATCTACAAAAAAAACCCAAAAAACAAAAAACAGCTGTCCCCTTTTCTACATTAAAATAATCAACCAGTCCTGCCAGTTTGGGAGTTGTCTACAGGTTGAGTTTGCTGGTGTGCCCCCTTGCGGAATCATGTTGCAACTACCACAGTAGAAGCACTAGCAGCCTATGTGGACAATTTTACAACAAAGTCATGAGTTTTCCCCCACTTTTTTAAGTTTTAGTATTTGATATATATTTACTGGTTTGTCTTTTGAAGCCAGAGATGTTTTGAAGGCAGCGACTGTGCCTGGTGTTGAACTTTAAGCCACCAGCTTATCAGCTTTATCCATCTTTTATAAACAGTTTATTGTTACAGCAGCTCCGAGGCTACTGGCCATAAACCAGTCATGATGACTGAGGTTGTATGAGCTCACTTTTTTAACTCCATACGTTCTTTTTTCTGCTCGGACATTGTTGCCAATCTTAACTTTTTTCTCTCATGCTCAGTAGTCATTTTCCAAACCTGTCAGCTTTGATGTGAAGCAGTTTTCTTCAGCTAATACTGATCCGGTTTGTTTGGATGGATAAGAGTTAAAAGACAGAACCACTCGCTGGTTTGACACTTTTTGCAGTGAAGGTCTTCGGTTGAGTTCAAGGTATCTGTGCCAGCTCATCTGCATATGAATAGCCGGTCGTTCCCTTCATGCCAACTCAATGGAGGTGTTCCTTGAACGCCTCACTAAAAGCATCTGATTTCAGATCTCGGTCTGCGAAAGTTTCTGGAAACGCAGAAACGTCACGAATGGGTGTGTATAAATTATATTTCTTTTGTTTAAGCTATTTTTTGATATAAATGTGGTGTTTGTCCAGCTCGGTGTGAAGTTTTTCCGGGATGTTTGCGGTGCGCGCGGTGGATAAAGAGGAGCCAGGAGGAGCTGTTTCCAGCCCCGCAGCTTTAAAAACACGGTGTACTGTCAGAGTCACTCCTCGACAGGTTAACAAACAGGTTGTGTGAGGTGGGTGGCCCTTTCTGAGGAAAGGAAGGAGTTAAATCCAAAAGTGCCAGCCACTCCCAAACCTCCAGCTGCTCCTGTACCTGGTTTCCCCGGCGCCAGTCACGGTCCTGGGAATTACTATGAACTGTCTGCACCGCAGGGAAGAAGCGATGAAACATTAGCGAACAATCCCACATCTAGCCTTTTATCTCGTTTGGATGTAGTTCGGTGAATACATAAACTTCAGAAACTATCGTTTCAGGTAAGTTTCGGGTTAGTTGTCCGTGTTTTGCACCTGTTGCAAGCAGTGACGTCAGTCAGCTGGTGGAGGAGAAAGTGATCAAAATTTTATCCGGGTTTGGGACTTTTGCGTCATTTTATGTGATATTTGATCAGTTTGCTCTGGGAGTTTGTATGCATAATTACATTGTAATTATTAGAAGCTCGTTTCTTCACAAAATTATCCCAAACTAACTGACTTCCAGCGTTTAGGCTCAGATGTGGATAATCTGTGGTTTCCCTTTCCCCACTAAGGAAACATGAATGAACCCTCTCACTTGTTACAGGACCATTAATGTGCCAGGACCCCTCAAGTGCATTAATTCTTACCCCACAATGGAGGGCCATCTCCATGGTGATGTGAGGGGGTCTGGCCTGACTCCCAACAAGCAGGGCTTTGGGGGGTTTAGTGCCAGCTCCGTGCACATGGCGTGTGTGTGGCGTGCATATGTAATATGCAGGACTTGCAATTAGCTCAAATGTAGGTCGTTTAATGTGGAGGCCAAGCGAAGTGATACGTGCTGTTTTGTGAAACGGGGTAAATCAAATGCCAAGAAAACTGCTCCAACAGGTAGTGTGAGTATCTCATCAGACCTCTAAGTACTGAACATGTTTCTATGAAATCTCAAAAAGAAAAAGGTGCACACAGCTTCCTGGTGATGAAGCGTCTTTTGTCTAAAGTTGCAGGGTTTTAGATTTTTTTTTTTTTTTGCAAGACTTCCACTCAGGTGAATGGTTTTAATCAGTTTGCGCAGCTCATGGGTTTGACAGCTGGTTGTGTCAAATAAATACTCTTTAGTTATTTTCAAAAGGGTTAATAACCTCCTACCACTCAACTTTGTTCATCTAAATAACAAATGGACCTTTTTATTTAAATTCAAAGTTTAGAAAGCTTGTACATAGCCTAAGGGGCTCTTAAGATGTTCTTGTTTAACGGCCTGTGTGATGTTTGCTTTGAAAACATGTTCTGCCTATGTTCTGTCTATGGAATAGTGAACACGTGCACAAGTTGTGCTCCAGGTTTGTCCACATGTCACAAAAGTAGTACTGTCACAGTCCTTGAAAACTATGAGATTGCTATCAAACAGCAGCCCACAGATATTAAAATGTGTTACGCTGAACAGGATGTACTTTCTAATCCTAACCACAAGTTTTTAATATCCAAACCTAACCGTGTACATTTATTCCAGCCATGTAACCATTCCCTTGTTTGAGTGAAGTAGGAACGTAAGCATTTATGCATTTGCAAGTTGGAAGTTTGAAGAAAAGCCTCATTTTACCTGAAAATCACCACCCCTTGAAAGTCAGAAGCTCGACAGTAGCCTATGTCACATGTGTACATTGAGATGTAGTAAGACATTGCCAATGAGTGACATCACAGTGATGAGGCAAGTTCGTGAGAACATACATACATGAGCTGTGTTTCCTTTTAAACAAAGGTAAAAGATTCAGGAAAAATGATAGCCCACACTTAGGTTCACCTAGAGCCTTGTGCAAATCATCAGGTAAAGACATTCATGTCCTACTGACTGATCCAACCTGGTGTACTCATTGGAATAAGGATTCAATACTTAACTTAAACCTAAATAACCGTGGGTGTCTAAATATGTAAATAAATGCAATATATTTCATCAGTCACCTTTTTAGCTTGTCTAACCCTGTTTGTGCAGAAATTAGAATAAAAACTCCAAAACAAAACAGAATATCTGATTAGTGTTCAGTCCTGTGTAATAACTGTGTCCCAGTCTCAGGTATTAATCCGTTCTGACTCAGAATGGCATTGATGGGAACATAACACTCGGGTGTGCATGCTAAATTTCTATGCAGACGCTGCATTTAGGACTAGAAGAGAGGAAAGAACTTATGTTTTGCTACAAATAGAAGTTTATTGACTGTAAAATCTTACGTTAAGGCTCAGAATTGCCATTTTACAGACATAATTCCACAAGACCCACTAATTCTACCGATCTGTGTCCACAATCGAATCAAAAATTTGGCTAATTATGTCAGTTTGTCATTCTTATTAGAAACTGTTCCAATATAACCCGGAGGATAAAGTGTAATCCCTTCATGTTGACCTGGTTTACTTGTTGGGCTGCTGCAGGACGCAGGATTCAGTCAGCTTATTTCAGAAAGTGTTCTCTTTGGTAAAAAAGACTTTTTTTTTGTAAAAATGGCATATTTTAGCAAATGTTTGGTAAGCCATGTTTATTTAGTTGGTCACAGTTCAAAGATGAAGAGTAGCATATGTAAAAAAAACATACTATGAAGGCTAAATGCATCATTTTCATTAGAAGGTTTCTTTAAATCTTATCAGTGTCAAAACATTGTGTAATTCTCCAACTTACTGGCTTTTTCCTTCAAGATTTAAACACTCATGTACATAAAAGGAACTAAAGGAGGGACAGGAACATTTCTCAGAAAGATGTTAATAAACAATATAATTACAAAGTTGTAAAACATTTCTCACTATTTAAAGAATTAGACAATTATAACTTATTTTCTTCACTTTTTAGTCTTTCTTTAGTCTTGACAGTAGATATTCTTAAAGCATGATGTAAAATATTATAAAGAAATTTTGTGCTGCTCTGTTACTTGTTGTGATGCATCTAAGGAATGTCATCACTTTTTGTAAAATGTCCTTTAAAGCTGTAATGATGAGGCTGATTACAGTAATCCAGTGGTTTGTTACATCCCACTGAGACTACAAAGGCTTTTACTCTAATCCTGAACGTATGGGCAAGCTTTTTCTTTTTTGCTTGAAAGTAGGCTCATGTTTACCAGCACCTAAAAATAACTAGGTGTGATATTTTGCAAAGGAGTTGCAACAGAAAGCATTGCAACAACTGGTACTACAATCTTTCCCCCTCCCACACAGAAAACACTTTTCCTACAAAGCGCAAGTGGGAGAAATCTGTCATGAGCAGGCAATATCAGGGGGTTTTGCACATAGGCACGCATACCTGGCCTGGAGAGCAGAGATAAGAGCATGATAAGCTGAAAGGAGGACTCGCTGGGCATTTCTGGAGTCATCCTGGATTCCACACCATGATGAGTGTGATGTAAGAGGGAGAAGAGCCAATTTGACTCAATAGCTCAACTGTGTGCTTTGTGGCGTGATTTGGGCCCCAATTTGGTTCTCCATTGTTTGATTGGATGAGTGCTAATGTGGTTAAGCAATCAAGCAGATTGCTGCTTCATGCATTGCTGAGGTCAGAGAGTTGACTGTTCTGCGCTGCAGGATTTTCACCCGAATCGCGCTCAGAAACACTTAAATGTAAATGTAAGAAATGTAAGAAAAACAAATAAACTCCACCAGAAAGATTAAGACCTTCGGCTTTAATATTTATTTGAACAACATTTTAGTGGTAATCTCTGTTTTTGACCTTTAAATGACAAAATATTGGTGGAATCTTCACATGTATTGTTCCGTAACCTCAAACTTTATTTGTGATAACCCTAACCTAGAAACCTCAATAAAAATGGCCCCAAACTACAGCCAGTTTAATGATGCAAAAGGAAGCGCTGATTGAACAATTGAGCCAAATAAAACTGTACTTCCTGTTTGAAGCAGCGAGCCTTGTGGAGCTCCTCCTTTTTGTCATAGTTGGACATTATTGCTTCCCTTTTTCCTCTTTATTAGCTGGGTGACCTACCAGAGGAGGGCTACATACTGTACACTGCTCAAAATCAGCTTTTTCCATTAAGTCCGTGTGTGTCTTTAAAAGCTTTGTTTTCCATTACTGCTGTTTCCTTGTTTTTAATCACCCGCACACACAGACAGGAAGTTGGTTGAAATAGCCTGCAAAGTTCATGTTGTTCCTCCTGTCTAACACTTTTCCTCTGTCTAGCTGTCACTGTCTCTTTCTGTTTTACACACATGCAGACAGTTACCCTCTACCCTCCTAGCCTGCATGCCGAGACTCATATTTAGGCACACACAACCACAGAAGCTGACACACATACACATCTCACACCGTCCCTTCCTGCTGCTATTGTAACAGAGCTCACAGTTCTCCTTTCTATCTGGGCTGCAACTGTCACAGCTGCAAGGGAAGGATTCATGCGTGAAGGGGAGTCGTGAACTCCTTTCCGTTCTATCGCAAGCTGCCTGAGTGATGCCGAGCGTTTTAAGTTAGATGTTCTGGTTTCTCATTATGTATGGATATTTATGGATGCTGTGAACAGAAGAGCGTAGACATGGTGGACATGCACTCCAGAGTTTGGTCAGGTCATCAGGCCAAGTGGGGCTTGACTCTGCCGGTAGCAGGTCAGGTAGGTGATCTTTCCCGAAAACAGCTCAAAATCATTTTATAATGATCGTACGATCATTAGAGATAATTTTCTTGTCGGCGTTCTTTATTTTTTCAAATGCTTTCACATCTGCGTTGCTTCCTGTTTCACAGAAACCCACCTCCACTACATGTTTTGTATTCCTGTACACAGTGGCTCAACGCGCCCTGTCCTCTTACGTTATTGATGATCTTTGACGTCTTTAGTCTTTAGTCTGGATTTTTTTCTTCTTATGTGTTTAAAGGCTTCGCAATTGTCCCAACCTGGTATTCTAGTGTCGAGGTTTTGAATTTCAAAGCGTTGTTTGGTTGTGCCTCACGTCAGCGACGATTTCAGTCTGTTATTGTGAATACAAACAAGTGTCCCATCATAGAAACTACACCATGGAGCTAAAGGTCTTTAATGTCACATATAATCCACTGTAGGTGCTGCAAATGATAGGAACTGGGAGCTTGAGGGATCATGGTGGAAGAAACATTAAATCACCAGTCAAATGATAAACCTTTACTTTACTTTACAATGAAAGATTTAAACTTTTGCTTGTCTATTTGCTGTATTTGGACTCTGTTCTTTATAGAAAAACAGTAAATAAGGGGGTAAGTTGTTACCTGTTCCATCTATTTATCTATCTGGTAAAATTGAAGTGTAGTATTTCTATCTGTGGGGAAGTAAAATAGGAAAAAAACTGTACTTGTGCTTGAGTTGCTATCGTCCACATCACAGGGCTGACGTATTGCTAAACCAAAGCTATTCCATTCACAGCTCTGCCTTCGTGTTTGTACAGTGTTCAGTATTTATTGCATGTTGTTGGCGTTTTATTGGTCTGGGGTCATCCCTTCCTCGCTGATTTAGATCACTGACATTGCTCTTGTAGTTCCTCTGTTTGCCTCTGTGTATTCACTCTGTTGTTTGAAATCAATCTGCTCTGGGGTCACTCGTCTGTTTGTCCTCATCGATCACCTCATGATCATACATACATCAATAACAAAGCGAGGATGGTGATTCTGTTGGACTGAGCAGCTGGCTGAAAACATAAGCATTTATATCATGCAATTTATTTATTAAATAGTTAAGTTTACAAGCTATTTTGAAAGAGAATACATTTTGACAGTAAGAATAATAACATAGTTTAAAATAATCATATGACATGGAAACAATCCTTTTTTAATGAATTTTGGTCACTATTTTTGTAAATCTGGCCTGTTAAGCTCGAAACTAAGTTAGTTAATCTTCCAGTTTCATTAAAACATGCTTAAAATTCTCTAATTATTTCCTAAAAACAAAGCTTTATATGTATTGAACCAGGATAAATATTGTGGGTTAGCTCTTGAGATCTAAAATGAATAACTAGTGCTGTCATTAGAAACTACAGCATCATTAAACCTGAGTCAGATTAATGGGTCATTGTTGAGAACTTGACAACCAGCTGTTGGATTTCCTTTGAATCAGGCATGACGGAGCAGGGAAGCACCTAAAACGTGCAGGATCGCTTCCATACTTTAAGGCAAAAACTTTAACCTCTTTAGCTGATTTTAGGGCCGTCTTTGGGTCAGATGGTTCAAATGTGCAGGTCAGAGCTTGCAGAGATACACATCACTTCCTGTTTTTCTATTTTTGTTTGAATGACTGACTAATGTTTTTTTTAAAAACAGAACCTGAAAGACAACCTTTGTGAGCCTCGTCCTAGCCTGGCTTGCAATACTGGCTTGTGAAAAATAGTGAAACGCTCCAATAGCAGAAAATCCAGTGCAGCTGCATCCTCAACTAATTAGAACATGAGAATATGCAAAATTAATCAAACAAAAGTATTTCAAATTTCCCTCAGATTGGTATGTTTTTGTGTATTACTCTAATTCAAAAGCAAAAGTAATAAATGCAATATTTATCTCTGAGATGTAGAAGAGTAAAGTACAGGAACAACACTGGTGCACTTTGTGCTGCATGTCTGTTCTGTAACATGTTCCCCCTTCACCGCTGCGTGTTTATTTCAGTGATGAGCATACAGAAGACAAGACACAAAAAGGTCTTGGTAAATATAGACCAAGGCGCAAGCAAAGTGTCAAGAGGTAGTTAAAATTTAATCTGAAACTGACAGCAGTCGCTTCTTTTGTGGCACCATGATGATGGTGAAGGAAAGGCTGAGCAGAGGAATAATTCCCCGGAGGTTTACAAAGAGAAATAAGGTCGAACATGGAGAACAGGTGAGAAAAGAGGAGTTTTTGTCGTGATGGGGTTGTTTTGGTTCAGTTTGCGACGCAGTTCCAGCTGTACGGAGGACAGAGGCAGCGCTTCAGAACAGCCAGGGTCACTTTCATTGGTATTCTTTAAACAAATTAGTTGTGATGATGGGTTTTGTTTTGCATGCCATGTTCCTGCTGCGCATCCATCTGATGCTCTGCTTGTTGGTCGCTTGCCTTTCATGAATAAAGGAGGAAAGAAAATGCTGAAAAGTGCCTATTCATTGCACAATAAGCATCTGTTTTGCACTTGTGACCAAAGTTAATGCTTCACTGTAGTAGTGAAGTTTAACCCAGTTTTCAGTCCTCTGCAGTTGACCTGCAGACAGAGGCTGATATTTATAGTTATTTTGTTCTAAATCCTGAGAAAAAAAAACGATTGGGATCATTTATAACACACATGATTCCCTTTGTAAGGAAGGACTGAGCACAGACACAAATTTTTAGAAATGATTTTAGATTAAAAACTATGTATAAATGCTTAGATACAGGAGAAATATGATTAGATTTTGTAATCGATCGCTGGTGTGAGAGTTACGCCCGGGGGTGGTTTTGTTTTTTTTCCGGTTATAGACTACTTCCTGTGCTCTGCAGTCAGCATAATGCTGCGCTATAGTAGGCTGCGGGATGGCTGTTTTTGCCTGCTTGGCTTTACAACTTCACCAAAGTGTCATTTATAAGCTGATTTTTCCCTCTAAATTCACCTGAAAAGCTTCCTGTTACATCAGAGGAATGTAGAAGCAGCCATGGATGAACTTCATCGCTTGGTTTTTGCCTTTCCACAGGTGCAGAATGACAGGGCGTTGTACGTCAATGTAGGACAGCTTCGTCGAAGCATCTGCGAGTCTCAGTCGCCCTGCTCGCCCTCCTACCTCGACCAGGAAGAATGGGAGGTGCATGTTGACCAGGAAAGTGGACAGGAATACTATTATCACCCGGGCACGGGGCACACCACCTGGGACAGCCCCTTTTTAGACTCCCCTACAAATCCTGAGCGGCTTTCTGTGAAGGAGCCCTGCTCCCCGTCGCCGGCTCAGTCTCCTAGCCGTTCTCTGTCCACCTCCTCCCCCACTGGGTGGACCTCAGACTGGGAGCAGTTAGTGGATGAGACCAGTGGTCGCCCCTACTTCTACAACCCGATGTCTGGGGAGACGACCTGGGAACCTCCGGAGCAGCAGAGCCCGTATCCGCCTCTGATGGAGCCCATGAGTGTGCACAGGTTTCATGAGGATGGGCCGGTAAGGAGAGCCTGGCTGCTCCACTTTGCTTCTCTCTGTCTCCTGTTTTAGCTTCACCCAGGGGAAAGCTGTAAATACAGTCTGCTTTTAATGGAATTAAATCCCCTGCACCTACATAGCAGACAGGACTCATTTCATTAGGAAAGCTCACAGCTCCAGCAGCACTCCCCAGTAGCATCCCTCACTTTAAAAGAAACATCTGTCCTCATTCAGATTTATGGTGATAGCTGATTTGTTTCTGAACATTTCATTACCTTCAGGGGAATTTAGTGATGTCTGGAAATGGATATGATTCACACATTTAGATCATGAGCTGTTTTGCAGCAAGTGACCCCATTTTTACTCTGGAATGACTTCATCCGAGCTGGAGAAACGGCATCAATGGGCCAAGAAACATAGCCTTTGAGCTATTGGGAAAGTAATATTTTAAAATGTCAATGAGCTGTGACATCATGACAGAGGAAGATGATTCAGCTCGCTCCTTCAGCGATACTTCATCAACATCTCAGAACAAAGGATCTGGATAGTAAAGGCCCAAACTTTTAGTAACACTAATACAGTCAGCATATTAAAGGATAGGTTTGGTTTTCTGCAAACTGGACCTATATTCTAGCATGAAACATGATCATTTACGCACCCAGACAGTTTTGGTGTAACTTGAACTCCTTCGGGAGATATCTAGATCCACTTTTGATCAGCGTACATCCAATGTAATCCGTCACTATTTACAGCCATTAACTTTGAGTAAGGACTTTGATGACGTCACTTCCAGGTCGCATCACAGTGCCTGTAATGGCTGTAAATAACGACGGATTGACGAATAACGAGGGATCAGACCAGCGATTCATGACAGCTTATTGGTGAAATGAAGGAGTTTTGTGGCAAAAATTGCTGTATTTAGAGGCTGCATCAGCTGGCCCCTTTCACTCCCATTTTATTGGATGTATGCTGATCGTGAGGGGATCTAAATATCTTCTGAAGGAATATAAGTTACACCAAAACTGTCTGAGTGAGTAAATGATCATGTTTCATGCTAGAAAATAGGTCCAGGTTGCAAAAAAACAAACTAAATTAGTTAATCTGCTATTGAGATGCTTTAAGTAAAGATTTTGTGAGCTTCTGACAGAATGAGGTCAATGACAAAATCTGAGAAAAGTTTTCAATCTTAAGCATTGTTGATTGAAAAGATAGCATGCAGGCTGCTGCTACATATGACATGCCCACTATTTTTATGTAATTTGGTTAATTTTCAACAATTTTCGTAATCTACACCGTCTTCTTCATGTTTTCCCGCCCAGCCTCCGTTACCAGAGGAGGACTACCCCTGTGAGGATTACCCCGCCGCAGAGCAGCCGGAGGCCCACAAGGAGCACCTCACAACTGGACCTCCCACTTTTCCGAGAGAGTACAACCTGAGCCACGTCGGCCGTACCATCATTCCCCGGCCCAGTCTGGACCGCAGCACCCCGCTTGGTTGGACCCTCACCGTGGAGCCCAACGGGACGTGGGTGTTCACCAGCGAAAACTCTCCAGATCAGGTATGACTGCCGAGGTCCCATCAGTCATAATTTCAGTCATACCAGCCTGAAAAAGATTTTAAATGAGTCTCGGAAAACTTGAAATGATGGAGTGTTTTCAGTCCTTTCTCAGAAGTTTTCATTGTCTTTATAAAATAAGAGCTTTCATTGATGCCTACGGCTTAAGATGCGGTTAAAAAACTTGCTATACATGGCTTTTCACTGTTACATCAGTGACAATGAGATGTGTAGGACTGTCAGTATAACAAATTTTGCTGTGCGATTAATCATCTCAGAAAGTATTGAGATAAACGATGATATTGCTCTAAGAATTGTCATTTTTAGATGATTTTCAACTAATACAATGATAATACCATAGTAATAATGCAAGTACAACCTTTCAAAATCAATAAACTTAAATTTGTAAACACGATTTTCACTGGAAGCAGAAGAAATTTGAGATAACTACACAAAAAACCACAAACAAAGTCACTCTGAGTCTCATTAATGATTGATGAATGCCAAATACAACAAAAAACAATAAATATGAGAGATAATGCGTGAACAACAGGGGAACTACCAGGTAGTACCTCTTTAACCAGAAAGGTAGCAACAAATATATACCTGCAACTCTCTGTGGTATTGTATGAGTTTTAGTACGACACGAGAGATCAGTCTACCAAAAACGAGAGGGTTCAGACAGAGAACGAGAACAAATGAAAATTGTTGCAGCCGGAAAACTTATTGGAATAATTTTTTGTTACCTTGTGATTAATTGACTTATTGCTTAGATGCACTAAACAAAGACATTTCTGTGTTGCAGTGGATCAAGTCTGTGGACGAACGGGGGCAGACATACTACTACCTGAGAGACGGCTCCAAGTCCCAGTGGAACCTGCCTGATGTAAAGATCCCACACTTCTTCACAAATAAAAGAGTAACCAGATGGTTTCAGGTGAATCACAAACTGATTCAGTTTCTGCGTCGTATTTTGTAATTGTTTGTGTTTTCTTTTGGCTGTTTAGGCTCCTGGAGCTCCAGGCCCGTCCAGGGTGGAGAACGGCGTTGAGACAGAAAATGTGTCAGTCATTAAAAACTGGAGACACACCATGGGACCTGCTCAGCTCAGCGCCGCCCAGGATGATGGGGTATACACACACAGACACACGCACACAAACACACAGCAACACAAACTCAGACCTGCGTGCACGTGTGACGCATCCAGGGTGTGTCAGGCAGTTTAAATATAAAGCTTTAGTCATGCAGCAGGCAAGCAAGTGTGTGTTTATCAGCCTACACACGAAGGTTTAACCCTTATTTAGCAAGGCAAATCGACTGCGTTGCTCTCTGAGTGGCAGAGACGGCCTGAGGACAGAGGAGAAGAGGGGATGAGAGGGAGGGGTAACATTTGCACTGAAACCTGGGAGCTCCTGGACACAAATAAGGGCCTGTGCTTGTGCTTACTACACAATTCAGTGCTACAGCAGGCAGGGGTTAAACTTCAGTCTCGCTTAAGGGCAAAGCAAAAGATCCCTTTAGTGTGAAAAACGTCTTTTGAATTATGGTTGAACCTTGACAAAATAGGCCAAGATCATACATGAGGACACTCCCTGAAGCATTAATGGCTGTGGGAAATAGTTACAGGACACCATTATGCCATAAGATGTACATGAAACAAGACAGATAGTATAAACTGATGAAATGCATTTAATCAGTACTGGTACTACTGGATCTCAGTGCTGCTTTCAGCACGGTCGACCGTAGCATCTTACTAGACCTGCTGAAAAACTAGATAGGACTTTCTGGCACTGCAATTATCTAGTTTGATACCTCTCTAAAAGACAGGCATTACTTTGTGTCTAAAGGCAACTATAAATCTGAGCAAACTGAAATGACCTGTGGAGTTCCCCAAGGTTTCATCTTAGAGCCCCTGCTGTTCAACATCTACATGCTCCCACTCGCTCAAATTATAAAAACCAACAGATTATGTTACCAAAGCTATGCCGATGGCACACAGAGCTACATAACCATCACACCAGGAGACTAAAGTTCGATCCAATCGCTGATCAGATGCATTGATCAGATTAGTGACTGGATGTGTCACAATTTTCTTTAGTTAAACGAAGACAAAACTGAAAAAATTGTTTTTTGTGCCAAAAGAAGAAAGATTAGAAGTCTGCACTCAGCTTAAGATGGCTAAGTTACAAACCACCAACAGAGCCAGAAACCTGGGTGTAGTCCTGGACTCAGACCTGAACTTCAGTGGTCACATTATTACGTGAATGAATTAATGCTTTGTTTGTTTCGGTTTAAAAACATTAAAAAAAACAAAAAAAACAATAAAACTCATTTTTACAGGAGAATTTATCAGACAACAACTGAAAAAGGAACAAACTCCCAGTAAGCTGCAAGTCTGCTGGACCTCAGCAGTTTTGAATCTGGGTTAAAAGCCTTTCTATTTGCATTCTTCTTGTTGATTTTGTTAATTCACCTTTTTTTTTATTCTTCTTAATGCTTTCCATGCCCCAATGTAATGTTTCTAATGTTTTATATAGCAAAGCACCTTGAATTGTGCATAAAATGTGATATACAAATAAACTTGCCTTGCCTAGTTGAATTACAGCATAAACTTGGGATATTCAAGGCGTTAAATGTACTAACAGATGCAAATCTTACAAGTTTTATTTACTGTTTTTTTTTTCAGAGGTTTGTCCCAACTCACAGGAGAAACACGTCAGACTACAGCAGCGACAGCTCCAGTACAGGAAACTCTCCGGAGGCGCAGCACAACGTGAGTGGAAATTGTTTTTTTCCAGTCTGAATCTGTAATAGAAACTTTGCTTTCCTTCCATTCCAGTGATCTCCTATGTTCTGTTTCTCTCTCTAAAGGCTGTTGGGCTTAGACCCTGGAGAAACCCCTATTATCTGACCTCTCGGTGGCTGCGCTATAATGTGGGTTGTTAGTTTGAGCGTTCACCTGAGCTTGCTCCATAGATAGCTGTACCTATCTATGACAGGTGAACATTGTGACTTTCATCACTCAAAGATCATTTGGTGCATTTGGTTCATTTGAGTCACCCCGTCTTCCATGAATGATCCATCTGTTGTATGTCATTGTCGCTTAGATCTCTAAATATCTGCTGCTTTACTGACCTAAAGATGGGTCTGTAAACAGAATTTTACCTTAATATCCCTTTAAAAAAAGCCAACAATATCTTAGAATATTAAAATATTGTTTAGGCCTCTGCTCAAATATTGCACACTCACTATGAAATTATCATATCTATGCAACCATAAGATCTTTTTAGTACTCCATAGTTAAGAGAAGATTTGATAAGATGTATGAAATATCTGTGTTATTAGTGACGAATAAATAAAAAGGTACATGACACAAATGAAAAAAGTTTTATGCCTGTCTAAAAAACACTTTCATGATGATTATACATGCATCAACACATTTAAATCCCACATTAGTTTGACTGGGTAGATTAATCCCATTAGCACCATCATGCAGAAGCTGGTTTCTGCTATAAGATACAGCGTTAGCAGAGTTAAAATACTTCTGTATTCTTAAAAATGGAAAACAACATAAACATTTAAGCAATTTGAACATCTATTATTGTGATTATAAATGCAAATGAAGTTAGACTTAGACTTAGAAAACTTTATTGTCAAATGCATATAATTAAAACACTAAAAGAAACATATAGTAATAAACATAAAAGACAAGCTTATAAAACCTGAGCTGCGACTCATTTAAAAGGTATATTGCTGTTGGATTGCAGGATTTCTTTACTAGGTTTGTTCTTGCTTTGGTTCTTGTAGCGGTGGCCAGGAGGTGAAATGAAAAGTGGAGTGGGTGTGATGAGTCTTTTATCACGGCCGGCTGTGGCTCAGGAGCGAGAGCAGTTGTCTACCTTGTCAGGATATCAGGATATGAAAGTGAACAGAAAAAAACAGCTATGTATTCATATAAGCGCAGTATGAATTTAGCTGTGCTTTGAGTGCACAGATAAGTAGTATGCAAATATAGTCCACTTATGGGTGTGAGAAGTGCCTGGTATTTTAGTGGCATGTTTGATGACTTTTCAGTTTTGATTGTTTTGATTCCAAAGAGACTGAAAGAGATTTAATATGACGGATGACATTCCTCATATTTCACTATGCAATGTCTTTTTTACAACCATGTTGTACAGCCATTCAACCTCCTTGGTCTCTAAGCTCACTGAACAATCTTTTACTCAGTCTTGTTTTAATGTAGCAGATTTTTGCTCAGGTGGAAGAGAGGCTGTTTTTCACTTTTGATTACCAACTTCTCCAGACAGAGTGTCAAAATATCCCTGAATGAGATATTAAATAAAAGCATCATGGACAGATTTTCACCAAAGCCTCTCTCCCTCTGATTGTTTCATGTTTCTTTCGGTTTTTTGCGGGATGGTCCAGTTGCAAGCGGGAGCATGCATGTATTTCTACTGAAGAGCATGCTAAGGTCGAAACTGTACTTCAGTTGAAAAACACACTTTCTTTGGCTACACGGATCTCCCACACAGAGGGACGCGATCAGACATGATCCAAATTGGCTAATATTTTTTTCAGAGAGAAAGAAGTTTATTTAAAAGGCTGCAGCTTAGCTTTCACTTTCATTTCTTCATCAAGTTCCTGCAGTTTACAGTAGTGGCTCAAATCCATACATGACTTTTTAAAACTTGTAGAGAACGTGTAAGGTTCGCTTTCAGACTTTGTTGGCATTTAACTACATTATCTGGAAGTGAAATGAAAGCTGAAGCATGATCATCCACTCCAGTGCTGAATAACAGGAGATGCCTTCTTTTCACTGCTCAAGCATCACCTGTCCACTGGATTTGTTTACAAAATGCCCCGGGATTCTTGCAAACACCTGATACTGGATTCTGTGGGAGGGTACAGGAATGGTCTTCTTATAGAAAAGTAGAATAAAATAACACAACACCATCTGTAGTTTTTTTTTGTGTTTATTTAAGTTCTTGGCTATTTTTAATCAGACAGTTTTATTTGACTCTAAGATCTAGTAAGAAGTGATAAAATGTTTTTATTTTAATTGTTAAAACCCTAAATGATGAACTAATCCTAATCAGAATGTTGAAAATAATGTTTCTTTTTTAGGTTTATGCTTTTTGCAGGTCAGGTTGTTTCTCCTCATCTATTCAGAGCAACAGATATTTTTAGAAATGTTGCGTGCCGCTGTATATCATGAGTTTTTTTGGATTTGCATGCATCTCTGGTATAAATGAGCTCAGACAAAGACTGGATGTAGTCTCTGAGATCATCACAGAGCTGAACAAGATAGAAAATCATCAGCCTTTGTCCTTTAAGCCTGAATAGGACAATCTGACAGCATCTGGTGTTTTTATGGTGGAGTTACACATTTTTCTGTTCAGACTAATCAAATAATTAATTTTAACTTGCCTAGCCTCTGTTATGCCCCAACTAAGTCTTTGATCTATGATTAAAGCTTTAAAATTATAAGGTGGATGCAACCATTCTAATTATCGTGGGCATAATTTGCAAAAGGCATTGTTTTTTGTTCATCATTTCATTTGTTTTACTTTTTAATTTGAGATTTTTGTCTCTCATAACATTGCATGGTGCACCTTCACATGTAAGACTGACACAAACAGACGGAGGAAGTCCTCAGAAAATAAAAATGTTGTCTGTTATAATTTCAGGTACAGAACTTGGAGAAAGCTGGAATCCTCAATAAAACAAAAATCTCTGAGAACGGAAAGAAAGTGAGGTAAGGGAGAATGAGGCTTTTATTTTTACAGGTTTGGCATTGATTGATCATTAGCTCCAAACGTTTGTGTTTATTTCTGTATAAGGCATGGTTAATCTCCTCCTGTTAGGAAAAACTGGACTCAGACATGGACGGTTCTTCATGGAGGAGTTCTGACTTTCCACAAGGACCCGAAGTCTGCAGCAACAGGTGCCGCGGTACGTTTTACACCTAATATTCATGGCTGTATGTAAACCTGCATTCTGAATACCTGCTCTCCTAATTTTTGGACAGCGTTACTGAAGTTAAAACGTTCAGTACAGAGTGAATCGCTTTTACACTTGTTCATAAAAACCCCCTAGCATGATGTTTCATGCCCAATAGAGGAAATGAAAGACAGAACTGCAGCACGATGCCGGCTGCTGTGTTGCTTCTACGACGAGTGACAGCGCAGACAAGCCCTCGGGTCACAAGCTGGCCGGGACAGTCAGAGCTTTTGTTTAATGCCTCCTGGAATCTGGTCAAGTCAGTTTCGTAAACAGCTGGATCTTTTTTTTTCCATCATGCAGAACAAGACCAATCAGATTGTTCCTGAGGTGACGGTGGAGCTGAAAGGAGCGGCGATTGGCAGGGCCTCGAAGGAAAAATCCAGCAAAAAGAATGTTTTAGAGGTGTGTTGGTTTGTTGACATGGAAAACGATGTAAAGTGTCTTTTATCTTGTGCAAACAGCATTTGTGCCCGTGTTTTTAGCACTTGTGGCACTGCGAATGTGCAAATAAAACAATTTAGACATTCATTACCAGAATTTAACAAGATGTTGTGATAAATGTGTAAAAGATTAATGATCCTCCTTTTTCCCCTCCTGTAGTTAAAAGGAAAGAATGGTGTGGATTTTCTCATACAGTATGATACAGAAAGCATCATCACTGACTGGCACAAAGTCCTAGCGGACACCATACGGCAACTTGTAAGTCCTGACCAGCTCCAATAGTCCAAAAGTCTGAAAAACAAGCAGCTGCAACATAATTATTTTACTTCTGCATCTAAAGATAATATCTTTTCTCATTGTGTTTCTATGATTCATTATGAAGCTACAGGCTGTAAATGATTAACTTTTCATTACTCATGATGGAAACAAGGCGAAACAGCTTTGACCAGTTTGACCAAAGGTCAAACAAATCAAGCATGCCATCAAATGACTTATCTTTGATAAATGGCTTTTTTAACACTTCTGGCGCTCACAATCAATGCAAATATTACAACTTAACTTAGATCATTAGCTTTTGAGACAAAGAATTTATCTGTTGAAAATTTCTTTTGAAAACACTCAACAGCTTCATTGTATTGGCTGATGAGACATACAGTGACAAAAAACTTCACCCAATAGTAAATTCTGCTCTAGTTTGTCCCTTCTCAGCCACTGTAGTAAGTTTTCATTGGAACATGACACAAAGGCGATGCGATGTTCAACGACCTGTGGCATCTTTGAACAGAATAACTTTTTCTTACATTAAAAATAACAAAACAGTAATTTTTTTTGCAGTTTGATACCAATAAAATCCTAGTGTCTAATATTTTATTCCATATCTGTGTTCATCAGGAGTACCAGGACCACCATTCTGAGGAAGAGGACAACGATTTATATGAAAAGATCAGCAACACGGACCGAGACGACAAGTCTTTCGGCGGCATCGAAAAGTCTGGCGGCGGCATCGACAAGTCTGGCGGCGGCATCGACAAGCGAAGATGTGAGTTGAGCAAACTTATTTTTTCTTCACTGTGTCTGATTTAACTGTGCCGTGGAAGACGTAATCGCTTTGACCTAGTTAGATGCATCAGGCCCACGGAGAGCTACGATTACAGCCATCTTAAATGTCTGTCGTCGCTCCCTTCAGCCTCCAGGCCGACCGTCTCAAACTCTTCCAGCTCTGCTGGAGAAACGGATCAGAAAAAGGTTCGAACCAAGCTGATGAAGTTCCTCATGAAGCGGCCAACGCTGCAGTCGGTCAAAGAAAAAGGCTACATCAGGGGTGAGTTCACATAAAAGTGAAGGTAAAAATGGTTCTTTTAAGGCTTTTTTCTGCCTCATTAAAAAAGCTGTTGATTTAAAAGCATTAGAGAGAAAAGAAAGGGAACAATTGAAGTAAGAAAACTTGATTAAATCCACACAATGGCTCATAGAATAAAAGTTGCAGTTATGCTACATGATGGTCCAAATAAGTAAAACTGGTAATGGATAGTCATTTCGGGTCCATTAGCTGCTACCAGCATCACAGCATCTGGTCAGACTCATCTGTCCCTTTTAACGCACATCAACACCCTTTTGGAGAAAAGTCAAAGCTATATTAGCTTTTCCTTTCCACAATAAATCTTCCTGTACTCACTTGACCTTTGTGAAGATGACACTTCTAGACTAAGGTGGCATCATCATCAGAATAGCATCAAACACTGTTCTTAAAGAACTGAACCCTTTATCACTCAGCTATTTGCTTTGTTACTAATTAAATTGGTGGGTTGGTTCTCTCTTCATCCTCAGCACATCCATCGTAGGTATGAAACCGCGGTACTTGTAATCTCGTCTTCACCTTGCCCACATTTCACACTAGGACCAAATAAAGATGTCGAGCTGATTATTACCAATACAAGATGAAAGTTAGCCATAGCAGCTGTTATGATTTTTAATTTCAAGTATCTTCTTTTGACACTGTGAAAATAGTTCACACTGCTGACATTACGTCTCTGCTTCAGTAAAACACTCTACAATCCTGTGGTGCATCATTATCAGTCACATGGCCAAACAAAAACCGCATGGCCAAACACAAAGGGAAAGGGAACCTAAACTTTGAGTGGTAGTGATGCACACGCATTTCATCTTTTTTTGCCTGTTAATATTAGCTGGTCCATTTTCTTCTTCCTCTTGTCATGTTTATGTTTGCTGATAAATATGCTGTTTGGTATTTTTATCAATGTGCTTCTGTGTTTTCTTTTTCTGTCCACTGGAGCCACTTGACTGGGTCATTTCTTGCAAATGAGAGATTGTTCTAAAACATTTTATCAGCTAAAATAAAGTTAAAATAAAATATGAAAACCTCCCACTTGACAGAGTTTGATCCTTTGGAAAATTTCCTCCACTCCCATTGGATGCAACTTCAACTCTTATCACTTACCTGGACATTTCTTCTGACCACCTACATGCCTCCATAGAACTGAAATTCCTTGATGACGGGGCTTTGTTTAGTAGACACAATAACCAGCTTGAGGTGTTAACTTGGATGCTGAGTTCTCCAGATTTCAATTCAGTCAAGCATCTGTGGCATGAGCTGAACAAACAAAACAATACCATGGAGGCCCCACCTAACAACTTGCAGGATGTCCTAGTCACGGTCTGAGTGAGAGAACATATTTAAGCATAAAAAGGCAAACTTGATTAATCCAAGGCAGCTGATCAGATTAAATGATTAATATACTGAAGAACAAAGTAAAAAAAATGTGTTCAGAGGTGAGACGAGTTACAGCTAGAGCATGGGTCTGTAACCTGCGGCTCTTCGGACCTTCCATAAGACTCTAATAATAACACAGGATTAAAATGATAAAAAACAAACCAACAATTTTAAATCTAGATATTGAAACTACAGACTTTTTAAGAGAAAAAACAACATTTTCCCCAAATATTTCCATCATATATAGCAAAATTTATTTTATTTTATTTTAAAACCTAACCAAGGAAGATATGAATGTGGTTCTTCAATAAAGACAATTTTCCTCTGTTAGCTATTTATTAAAAAAAATATATAAGTTGTCTTTTTTCAAATAAACAAGTTTTATATAGTTGGACCGAGGGCAAAATTGGCTCTTTGGTTTGTAAAGACCCCTGAGCTAGAGTATTAACTGTGCTGGACTGTGCATTTTTCTCCCTCACTTTCTTTTGTACCTTTTATTTCACATGTTATATGTTTTTTAAAAAAGTTTATTACGCTGCTGCTAATAATGATTTCCTCTTATTTCCTGCAGAAAATGTGTTTGGCTGTCATCTTGCCACACTATGTGCACAGGAAAAGACCACAGTCCCCAGTTTTGTGGAGAAATGTGTGAAAGCAGTGGAGAAGCGGGGTTAGCCACATTGTTTGTGTGTTCCAGCTGAATGATTCACGTTTTCTTGTTCTTGTGTGCAAATGGCTGCTGATGTGGAGGCCACCGTGTGCTTTTTTACAGGTTTAGACATTGATGGATTGTACAGAGTCAGCGGGAATCTCGCTGTCATCCAGAAACTGCGCTTCAAGGCTGATCACGGTGACTAGTTTTCAACCAGCTGTTTAAAGCGTTGGCTTTATTCGCTCGGCTTAGACGGGAGCGCCCCCTGCTGTGTTTTGATGTCGTGTGCAACTGTTGTGTTCACACAGAGGAGCTGGACCTGGAGGACGGTCAGTGGGAAGACGTTCACGTCATCACCGGAGCGCTGAAGTTATTTTTCCGGGAGCTTCCTGAGCCACTTTTCCCCTACAGTCACTTTAATAATTTTGTCTCTGCCATCAGTAAGAAGCTTTTTCACACCATAAATCTAATAACAGGCAAACATTTGTTTAGGTTACTAATAACAATTTGGTGAATTTCACTCATCCTTGACTTCTGTTCTGTTTTTTGTAGGAATTGCTGATTACAATTCAAAGCTGTCTTACATTTTTGATCTGGTCAAATCACTTCCTCCTCCAAACCATGAGACAATGAAGCTGCTTTTTGGGCACTTACACAGGTTTGTGTGCTCTGTTTCATTCCATTTAGTGATGTTTTGGATGTAGGACATAAACATTTTAAGAGTCCTTGTGTACAATGATATAAATTCACCAAGAAACTGGCAGCTTTTCCTGGTGTTTCAAATTATGTAAGCCCTTCAGAGCTTTGTGTAGCCAACTTATAAGCTATGCGATGGTTTGTTCAGCTCCTGTCTAAACCTGAAAACATTTCCTTCTTTCCAAAACTGTGTAATGAAGCTGAGAATTTTAAATTAGAGATAAACAATGTTTGTGAGCCTGTTTCTGTGTTGGCATCAGTAAAACCTGCAGGAACAGGATTCTTGTTACCAGGAAACCCTGGTGGTGCAGAGGTGGATATAAGTGGAGATCTGAGCAAACAGGAAGCCTTGGATGTCTGGAAAAATATCCTATCTGCATATTAAATCTGAAGTAACACTTAAAAGATAAATAAAAAAAATCATTATTTTTCATTTTTCACAGGCTCATCCAGTATGGCGAAGACAATCGCATGAGTGTACAGAACGTGGCGATCGTGTTCGGCCCAACGCTGCTTCGTCCGGAGACGGAGTCGGCAAACATCACCATGCACATGGTCTTTCAGAACCAGATAGTGGAGTTCATCCTAAATGAATATGAGCGCATCTTCCACTCCAGCTAAAGCAGTCACGAGACTCCAGGGCAAAATGAATGTGCTCAAGCTATCTTTGCATGCACGTAAGCAGCTTCGGTGCATCAACTAAAATTAAACTCATCTTGTAAAAAATAAGTGAAAGAGGCCTTCAAGTCTAACCTGATTAGATAGAAGAGCTTCCAGCTATCTTTGCTGTGAACATTCGAAGCATGTTTAACCTCTGTTTTGTCTGGATTTTCCACATCGGAGGCTCATGTTATAAAAAAAAAAACTCTCTTTGCCAGTATTGCGGAGTTGAATGTCGAGTCACACAACCGCAGACAGGTGTGGTTTGTTTTTTTCTTTTTTTTTTAAATACTGAGCTTGTTTCTTCATTGAAGGAAGGACTGTATCAAATCACTTATACATTTTGAGACACTAGGTGTCTGTTTCTCACGTGCCACTTTCTCAACTTTTAACTCTTTCGCTTGTTTTTGCTTTTTGTTTCAGTTTGCCTAACAGCTGTGTCAATAGACGCCAATTCTCAACCATTGCACTAATGCTGTCTTAAAGAATTGATCATTGATTGCTTCTAACTTTATTTTAAAGCATATGAAGAGTTTTAAATGTTGTTTTGAATTTTAAATGACAGTTTATCACTTGTTGCAATAACTGAGATTACTTGCAATACTGAATTTTTCTTTCCAGCCTTCATTTTACCTATGAATGTTATTGTAATATAGAAATGTATAAAGTATAAAAATTAATACATCTTGCTAAGGAGTAGAGGGTGACATAGAAACTTGTGCAGATCATAGACTATTTTTCATGCAATTGTGACACCATTTTTCAGTAATGAAGAGACACACTGTATAATTACAAACTAGTAATTCATTTTTTGACAGTTTAAAGTAATATCAGTCTTTAAACCAGCAAAGTGGATTAGAAGAAAGTTGTAAGCTGTAAATAGTAATAGATGGCATATTTATGCTGAAAGTTGGTGAAAATGAACAAGTTCTTCCTTAATAAAAATAACTTTGTTAAAAAAGTAGATCTGGATATTATGTGTGACTAAGATCCATCACATGTACAGTACACATGATAAATTCATATGACAGCAGGGGCGGGTCTATGTAATTTTTGAGGGGTTCTCAAGGCTATGCCACATGCCATGCAAATTATGAGTTGAACATTTATAAAGAAAATACAGATTTTAGTAAATAATGAACTGATATTCTATCCTGTGAAAGGAACCAGTTTTTTTTTAATCAATGATTGTTTTTATTTAGGATTGTCTTGTATGTCAATTAAAGAAAGACTTGAGATTTTTAATCTAAATTGGAAAATTGACAGCTTTGAGCCCAACCGAAGGTTTTTATTGATGTTCATTCAGCATGCCTATGAAATTAACTTCACAGTCATTTCCTCTGTGCTTCTATGACTTTTACATCTGAACAGACAAATATTATCACCCTTACAATCTATGTACTTGAATCTTGCCTTATGATGAATGTCACATTATCATTTTCATACGGAAAACTTTTTTGTGTTTTATGTTTCTGACAACAGAAAGGAAACATGCTCTTTGAGTTTTCTGCATTTACTTGTCATTAGGCATCTAAGGTTTACCAAAGTTAAGGTCAGTTTACACTGAATATTAAGTTTTGGGGAAGGCCAGAATAAAAATAAAAACTTCAGAGGGAATTTTTTTGTTGTTGTAAGGTAATTTTTAAGGTATATAATAAATAAACTCATATAAAATAGGTAAGTATTACCAGAAAGAACAATTACTATTAAAAAAAACATGATTGTAAAACTAATATTATTAGAATGCGTAAGTACTTGTATTTGAATAAAAATGAATATCAGCTCCAGGGAGGTGCGAACATTAAAGGATTAAAGCACTGGAGAAATCAAAGAATGTTATCCTAGTAGTTCTGCTATATTTACCCAGATGAGTGGGCTTAGTGAAGCAGATACATCATGGCATCTTCATCCCCCAAGCCCATACCATAAGCAGATTGTAATAGGCGTACGTCTAGAGGTGAGCCAATTTGTCGTTTGCATTTGTGTAATTGGGTTATTTTTAGGTGTAGTGGTTAGCACTGCGGCCTCACAGTGAGAAGGCTGTGGGTTCGAGTCCCAAGTTGGTCAGGATTCCGGCCTTCCTGTGTGGAGTTTGCATGTTCTCACCGGGTACTCCGGCTTCCTCCCACCGTCCAAAGACATGCATGTGAGGTTAATTGGGC
>JAVQJG010189270.1:0-13981 GCA_036024015.1 Craterocephalus amniculus | reverse complement strand
AATAAAAATTGAAATATTACATGAAACAATTAAAATTAGACAAAAAAGGCAAAAAAAAAAAAAAAAAAAAAAAAGGAGTAACAACAGAGCCCCATTTCCACTGATGCCAATATCTCTGCCCTACCATTTTCCCTTGGACAAACAAATGATGGGGGCCTAGAAACGATGCATCTTGGTTCGGTTGTATGGGGTCTTTCAGAAATAGAAACACAAAATAGTGTACCAAACCATACCCGTCCCAACTGTACCACTCGGTGGAAACAGGGCTTTATTGGAGGTAGGATAACATCAATGGACACGACAGGACCAACAATACAAAACAAACAAAAATGAAATAAAAGTAAGCTGGAAATGTGCTTCTGAAATCCTCAACCGCTCATCACCATCCGGACGAGTTCTGTGAGGAGAGAGATTCAACAATAATTCACCAGATACGGGCAAACCAAACTCAAAAAGTTTCATTCAATAAGAAGCCACAGAAAAATGGACAGAAATCCTGAATTTAGCAAGAGCCATCAACCAACCCAACACTCACGCCAGTCAAAGATGTGGAACTAGAGACAGTGAAACACCACCATTCAAACATATTTATATATATTGTAGTGTGGTATGGAAACAGAGCTGGTCGGAGTGCGGGCCAAAGTCAGGACACGGTTTCCGTTTACCTTCATAGTTAATGCAGCCATTGGCATCTTCATGTCCAGCTAAAAGCGTCTCCACCTCTTCCTCTGACATTTTTTCACCTACAACACACACACACAAACGTAAAAAAGATTAATATAAAATACCAGAACTTTTATAAGAAGACAGTAGATATGTAGATGGAACAGATAATTGCCAGAGGGAGTTTATGTAACACATGGTAAGAACACAGACATGCAAGCTGTAATTACAAGATAATGAGTCTTGGTATTTTTGGAAACTTCACCTAATGTAGTGAGGACATGACGTAGCTCTGCTCCCATCACCGTGCCGTTCCCCTCCTTGTCAAAGACACGCAGGCCTTCGACAATGTCTTCAAAAGAGCCCTGGTCCTTGTTCTTGGCAATGGCCTGAAGCATGGGCAGGAACTGCTCAAAATCCAGCATCTTGTGGTTCATCTCTGTTGGAGGTAAATGAGATTGAAGCTCTTACAATAGGAAGCTTTCATAGTTTCTCCTGATTCCATACCTTATCCAAAAAAGTAAATAAAGGGACGTTTTTAATGTGATTGAGCTTTTCTTCTCTTCTTTACGACTGGTGATTTAGAGACTTGCCTTCTAACTTGGGGTTCCCCAGGACTTTAAGCACCTCTGCGTTAACGGGGTTCTGTCCCAGGGCTCGCATCACATCCCCACACTGGCTGTAGGTGATCTTCCCCTCGCCCGTTCGGTCAAACAAAAGGAAAGCTTCTTTGAACTCTGACAGAGACAAAAGATCCATTCAACTCTGGAGTGTTTTATTGTAACAGTAAGAGAAACCTTCCTAGCACAAGCAAATGTGCAAATGTCCTATTAAAAGGACTTTGGAGCTATGAACACCATTTCATTAAACAAATTATATGATTTGCCTGAAGTTATTAAAGCATGTCCAGAGCAGGAACAGTTGGTGCCACAGGTGGATAGGCAGGTATCCTGACATGATAACTATGCAGTGTCATATCAGAGCTTAAAAGCAAATTTGCTCTGCACAGCTGCACACAGTAAAATTACCTATAAAGGACTGCTGAGTAATGTTCATATCCTAAGTCATATAAGGCGAGCAGCTTGGAGCCATGTTGCTGCATCCTAAGGTAATCTGCTCATACTGACAAGAAAGACACTCATCTGTATCTGTTGATGCACTTTAATGTTTTGAGTGTAGAGTTCTCTATAATTCTCCTTTCATCTGACATGTCCTTAATCTGTCCTATGGCTTGCAGCATATATTTGATCAAAGCACAAACAAATATTTTCACATTTGACCCAGAAACTCCATTTAACTTAATTACCACCATCATTATTTTATAAGCACCAACTTGAGCTAGTCCTTGTTTTCATGCTGTCAGAATAAACGTCTAAAGGGAACACTGAGATAAACTCTACATAACTTGGCTTAGGCAACTTTGTTAGGATGTGGGGGGTAGTTGGTAGTATTTGCTATTTCCCTAACATGCTGCAACATGCGGATGCTGCATGTCTAGTAATTTTAATTATATTTTGGTTTTACAGACCCCAGTACCCCAGTCAAAGTCTGATCTACACACAATATACACCCTAAAGAGTGCTGACACTTCCAACTGGCATGCACATAAACTGTTTTACATAACGTGTTTTCTTGAACTGTGAAGTGGATTAGTACAGCATTCTTTGGCACACAGAAAAAGTCATTTTAATATTTATCCAGTTGAGTTTTCAAGCAACAAACCGACTGGATTTAATTAATTCACTATCACACTTTACCTGCAGGAATCCAGAGGTTTGCAGAAGCAAATTTCGGGCTAAGGGATAAGAATTCAAACAGCTATTTCAAATATGTGCTATTTACATCTTTACGATGATTAATTCTCCATAAATTTAACTCTTAAAACTACTTGCGTTAACCAGGTATCATCATTTACTCACCCATGATCTGGTCTTCTGAGAAGTCAGACTGGTTGACGCAGAGCAAGGAAAGAAAGGAGCGACAATTTAAGGGCGTAACAGAAAACACACGAGAGCATCATTTGTCAGAAAATCAATTATCTCAAAAATAACTCGAGTCCACAAGGCTAAACCTTTACAGCACTAAGTGAAGCAGGCTAGCGTTAGCTTGGTGTTAGATTCGTTTAAACCATTGACTGTAAAACATGGTTTTAAAAAAAGGATGACAGAAGTGTATTTTGCAATACATTTTCCAAAAGGAGCTACTTTAGCAGTCCTTAAAAACAGCCAGACTTACCATATCTGTCTCTAGCTTTCAGATGATGCAGGGTTAATGGTCTGAATCTTCACTAAGCTGTATGGACACCAGCTAGCTAGCTCCGTCGGGACGTTCCTGATGATGTCACCGCAGTTTTTACTAAACTAACCAATCAGGACCATGGAATGCAAGCCGCATTTCTCACATTTTTTGGGGGGGTGCTGCAGCAGCACAGCCCCAGGGCCCAAAACACTATACCACACCCTCTGTTTTTTATTTCAACTACATTTAGAATGTTTTATATAATGAATTACTGCTATAAATAATTTACATTTACAGAGTTTTACAATCTTATTATTGAGCTAACAATAAAGGGACTTGATTTTAATCAAATTGGAAAAACTCAGGAGAGGGATTATATTGACTGCAATCCTTATATAAAATGATTGGTTAAACTACATACAACACATGCATATTGATGCGTTTTCCCCGTAAAATCCTATCATTTTCCTGATAATCAGATTTTGTAATGTGTAAAGTCAGAGGTTGTTCAAGAATAGTTTTCCTTGTATTAGAAAAACATATTTTAAGGGAATACTACCCAACATGATTTAAAATGAAGTCAAACAAAATATTCCTATGAAAAATAAATCAATACTGTGTCAACATGAAGAGACAGACAAGGAAAACACTTTATTGATGGATTAATAATTTCATCAGAACCAGATACCGACAGACTAACAAGATTCTGCTTTCAAATTCATGATGAGTGTCTGAAAATTCCAGAAGTTCCTGCATTTAATCCTCTTATAATAAAACACACTTAAGAAATTCAATAGGACTTCCTTCATTCAGCCTCTTCTCCAACTTTCTCACCACACTGAAATCTGACGAAATCCAGCACGCGAGCCTGCTGACCCCTGAGGAACTGTGCCACAGTCCTGCTGGGGTCTGCCAGGAAGGTCTGGGGCAGCAGGCGTGTCTCACTTTCGCCACAGGGCAGGTCATCCATGTTGCCCAATGACAAAGGGGCCTCGCCCACTATATGCTGTCCCAATTTTCGACCCAAAGTGTCAAGTTCTCCTTCCTTTCCTCCCTGAAATATGACCAGAGCACCATACCGGCCCATGGCCACTTCAGTCTGGCCGCTGACAGCGCCGTGGACATATGAACCAACACGCCACTCGGCAGGGACTCCAACTGTCACCGCTCGCTTCACGGACATGTTCTCACCAAGTCGACCTGGACGGAAACAGGAAACATGTTGAATGAAGCGAACATGTTGGTGTGATGCTTTTACATTTTTGAAAAAGATTAAAGTATCGACTTTTGTGATCATCATTTTATAAGACTGAGCTGTGGGAAAAACATCTCCGTCCTCCTTACAATGGTTGAGGCTTCACAGGAAATTGCCCGTAACCTATTGACTAACCTTCATGGACTTGAGGTTTAATGGAAATAGTTCATTAAATTACATCAACAGGACTGGCCAACAATGGTAATAAATTTATCCAGATTTTAAGATATCAGAATATAGACAAAAAACAAATGTGTTGACCAAACAGCATCGTATGCTGGCAGCTATCTGCAGGTTTTCAGTGCTATAGTTAGATGCTTTATCAAACACCTGCAAATATTACACTTTTTTTCTATACTGTGTTGAAAGTGTTTTTCCAAGCCCTAACAGATCTGACTTTTGTGGTTAAAGCAGAAGTGTAATTTCCTTCCCTCTGCTGCCATGTAATAACATGCAGGTGCAGCAAGTTTAGCAGGTAGTGAAATTTGGGTATTTTGAAAGACAACAGAGTCACCACACCTCATACTTCACCAGAGAAAAAGACGACAGTGGACAGTTTCTGAAGGGGGAAAATCATCATTAAGCTATATTCTGCAGGCTTACTCGACTGGTGAGTTACTGATTTGTACTGAAGCTTTAACTCAAAGTACATTAATAAAAAAATGTGTGTGTTATGTTATTATAACATTTTTATCAGGTTTATTTTCCGCTTATAGCACTGACCCTAGTATTTAAACTGATTCTGTTTGGATGAGTTCCTGGGAGTGGGTTAACTGAAGATATTTCTCTCTAACCTGTTAAGATAAGTCACTATGATGGACGGGAATATTTTTAAATGTAAGGCGCTTTGACCCACATTTTGTTTGAAAGGCGCTTTATATATAAAGTTTGATTGATTGATTGATACATTATTTTCATTTTTAAACACACATGTTGTGATTCATAAATTTTTAATAAGTGTTTAAAAAAAAAAAAAAAGAAAAAAAAAGGTCAAAGCCAGAAATTTTTAATAAAAAAAGCAGGGTCATATTTTTTTTTGACTGATTTTATTTCAAGTTCTCTACTTTCTCCTTGGGCTGACAAAGAACAACCTCATGTTTCAGGGAGCTGTTTCTACATTTTAAAAAAAGTTTCATACTGACCTATTGTGAGAGCAACCTGGTCTGCTAGTGAAGCTCCTTCACTCATTCTGAGTTTGCTTAATTCATCACCAGCCAGGACACTCTGGGGAGGAAAAAAACATAGGTTTGAAGTCAAGATTATATCTGTAGACGATTGTCATGTCTTTCCTGATGATGACAACCTTTAACGGTGCTCCATGTCAGTGCAGTCAGACAGCGACAGAAAGAATAATCTCTATTTTTCACGGTTCATTTATAAAATATATCTTTGAATGCAAATGTGGCATTATATGCTGAGATCTATGGGCTTCCTGTTTATGGCACACTAAAAATCCTGAACATGAAGTGAAATTTATTTTTTTTTGCTACATATAATCCACAGTGTTAACTGAAAAGGAAAACACTTACTTTTAATACAAGATCAGATTACAGCAAAAAGAAATGTCCATTCAATTACGGTCAGCAAATTATGCTCTTATTAGCAGATATCAGACACTTTAGATGTTTACTTATGTAACATGAATTGGGGGAAATCTAACAGATTATTTAGAAATTTATTTGTAGTTCCAATCAGGTGCAACGTTTTGATGAGTTACGGTAGTTTGATTTTCCAACTATGACACACTTTGCTACACAATGCTACTTTTAGCACAGAAACGGGACAAAAAGTAGAATCCAAAAGTCTGATAAGTCACTATGATGGTAATAGGTGGGGACAGGTGGCTCAGGTGGCAGGGCAGGTCATTCAGTCAAGTGAGGGGTGATTCAAAGGGTGATCCGAACTTCAGTCACCTGTCATGTCCTTGGGCAAGGCACCGTACCCTGGATTGCTCCTTACCTGCAGTGGTGTCACCACTTTGTCGCTTTGGATAAAAGCGTCAGCTAAATGACTGTAATGTAATGTAATGATAGAAAATAATTCGGATTAACTGGCACTATAACACTCAGCATCATCTGTAGTTTGCAACAGAAACTCCTTCCCTATAAGCCAACTTTGAATGTTTGTGGTATGTTTCCATATCAAGAGCTGAAATTAGCCAATTGCAAAAAATGTCAGTAGCAACCTGAAACCAGAGCTTTAGGCTTATATGAAACACTGCTGCACACATTACATATATTTCAAACAGAAAATGGGGAAAAACATAATGAATCAGTTACTCCCAGATGGCCTGTTAATCAGAAGTGTCAGATTAAAGCTTTATTTCTACCTCACACCATCAGCGTGCATCTTACCTTTACATATCCTGCCTGGCTCTGAGTTTTACTTCGATGGTGAGCCAAGGTGGCGAAAGTTACATCCTTCACCAGCTGTTGGAACTTCTCATTGCGAGCAACAAAGTCTGTTTCACAGTTCACCTGCAACACACAAACAAGAGAAATAAGACACAGAATAAAGACAATAAACAGCCAGATCAATAAAAATAATGATGATGCAACTTCTGTAAAATTAACCTTACCTCCACCATCACTGCAGCATTTTCTCCAACAAACAGACCGATTAGTCCCTCTTTGGCTCTTCGACCTTCCAGCTTGTTTGCTTTGCTCCAGCCCTCCTTCTGCGCCTGCTCGTGCAGCCAGGTTTCAGCCTGAATATTTCACAATTAACATATAACTTTGTCACAGCTTGTTTCTTCAGTAGTCACCTGATCTGTTCAGGTTTTTGATTCATGTGAGGACAGACAGTGTTTGTTACCTGTGCTGCGTCATTATCAAACTTCTCCAGGGCTTTCTTGCAGTTAATGAAAGTGTAGCCGGTACTTTTTCGTAGTTTCATCAGGAGGGCTTTATCTGCAGCCAGGAGTTGGCATCCCGTGTGTAAGGCCTGCACATGCTGGCAAATGTTAACCTGAGAATTACAAACAGTGACCATAAACATTAACTGCAAACAGTGCAGTGCAGGAGATTCCTCTTTCTACACATTTTTTATTCAGATGTATAATTATTTGGTAGAAATATCATGCTGGCATATCCTCTACAAGTATCGCTACATAAATAAAACAGCCACAGCAAGATGCTTCATTGAAACTGGCTTGTGAAAGTTGAATGGACGCAGAAAGTAGAAAGGCTAACATTTAACACCCAAACCTCTGAGGGTTTACACAAAATAGCTCATTTAAAGCTTTATCTACTCACCTTTACAAAGTCTCTCGTAACAGTTCTGAATAAAAAAGTAAACGACATCTTTATGTTAGGAGAAGTGAGCTGTCTTATGAAAGCTCAGAATGTCATTGAAACCCACGCTGGGGAAGGAAGGAAGCCGCGGAGGGATAAAAAGGCTTAACTTAACTCGTTTCAGATTTTTTTTGCAGCGCCACCAAAAGGACAGGAGGACACTTACAAATTCTGAGCTCAATCTCTCGTTACATTACTGTCATTTAGCTGACGCTTTAATCAAAATAAATCTTACAATTGAGCTTTACCAGCAGTGCCATTACTGGAGGCAATGAGGGCAAGGAGTCTTGCCCAAGGACACACCAGGTGACTTGGGTGGGAGTGGTGGGATCCAAACCCCCCTTCAAATCACCCTTCAAATCACTGAATGACCCACCCTACCACCTGAGCCACCTGTTTCCCATCTCTCATGACCACAAGTTGTGATTTGGAATATCTCTTTACAAATTATTATTGCTTCTGCCAATGTGTGGAGGTTATGGTTTCACACACGTCCGTCTTTCTGTCTTTTAGCTACATAACTTAGAAAGTAAACAGATGGACACATTTTAAATAAATTTTCATAAAATATCAGAAATGGTAAGGATTAGATTTTGGGGGTGATGTGAATCACAGATCCTGATCATTTTTTAAAAATGATTCTTTACCACAGGAAGGATGGATCTTTGACCATTACAGCTTCTAACTAAACAGATAATACCTGAAATAATTGGCCAATAAAATAAAATATAATAAAATAAAATATTCTGGTGATTTGGTGATCTGAGGGGTTAAAAATAGAGGAGGTATACAGGTTGGGATGTTAGGCATGTTGGTTTTTTCCACCGCGGGTGACTGAACATGTGACTTGGTGGAGGTCTGCTCTCTCTGAGTGCTTCTCACAAGTTTATGTTCTGGAAAATGCTTGTTTCCTTACAAAGAAAGAAAATGTTTTTTTCCTCTATTGATAGATTGGTAGTACAACAGGATACTAGATGTTGAATTCATTGTGAGACAATGCCAACATTTGAGAGTGGAAATATTTCATTTACTCTTCCCATATTTTTTGGAGTATAGAAAATATTCTAATTTTCCATATAATTTGGAAAGGAATCACATTTAAGAAGGACCCAGGCTTATCTGCTAACATGTATAAGACATGCATTTATTTATTTAAACAATGGGTTCACTTAATTCTTTGAAAAATAGTTTTCTTTCATTTCCGTTTTATCTGCTTGCATTCCACGTGAGCCATGTGAGTATGAACAGTGAACCACAAGATTTTCTGGTTCCTGTTGGATAAACCCTGAGAAGTACAACATCTGGTCATTCTGTTGGCAGAAAGTCAAAATGACAGATTATTTTAAGGTTTTTACTTAAATTTACCTTGCGTGGCTATTTGACCGTGAAAGAGTTTATCAAAAACAAGATAACACTTTTAGATATGCCAAATTCAGCTAAAGCCCTAATTTTTATGGCTATTTTTCTGATCAAATGTTATATGTATCCACCTGGCACTGAAATGAAGATGATAGATAGATGGATAGATAGATAGACAGACAGATAGATAGATATACAGATAGACAGATAGACAGACAGACAGACAGACAGATAGATAGATAGATAGATAGATAGATAGATAGATAGAGGGATGGATAGATAGACAGACAGACAGACAGATAGATAGACAGACAGATAGATATATATATATTTAGGTGTTGCAGCAGTACAGTCATTTGGGTAAACCCAGGTTTCTGTGCAGGTCCAGACATGGAATTAACTTTAATTCTGAGTTGAAGAGGAATTAAAACTCTTGTGTAAACGTGGCCAATGGTGTATATAAATTATTACATATTTATATGTGTTCTCTGCTGCAGCCACACAGTTATGGTGCCTTAATTTGGACTTGGAAGTTGCAATTTCCAAGTTTCGATTGGAAATTCAGCAGTTAATTCCTCTCTAAGTGGGATATCCGACTCACTAGCCTCCCGACTTTCTGAGGCAGAAATCTGACTTCATGGGGCATTTTGTTGTATTTCCCACTGGGAATCTGAGCAATCATTCCTGACTGACTGACCTCACATCATCTGTCCAGCACCGCTCGGTCTCAGCGTGTTTACAGATCAGGTCCTGTTCCTCCGTCTGCAGGGGGAGTCGGGCTCCGAGGCCGACGCCGTGTCCCACCGCAGGAAGAAGCGTCGTACCTGCAGCATGGCGGCCAACGGAGACTCCACCAGCCAAGACGACTGCGTCAGCAAGGAGAGGAGCTCGTCGCGGTGACCTCCCCCCGCCTCCAGGCCCGGACACAGGGAGGGGGGGTTCTGGAGATAAGATGGCTGCTGCAGGGAGGCGAGGAGTAGATAAGGAGTGGTCCGGGCGTGGGCCTGCTGGAGACCTGCCACCACTGTGCTTTCCACCACGATCCATTACCCAGAGGACGGGCCGATGGGGACGTTTCCAGGTGCTCCATCCTGCCGCCCAGGAGCTGGATGCAGAAATCCACCGTTTCGCTGCGACAATGCTGCAGCAGCAGGAAACGGAGGCGTTAAAACGTCCCAGTCCTCCTGATTTTAGCTCGTTTCTACAGTTTTAAGTGGTTAAATTCATCCCTGTGTTTCTTCATGTGTGAGATTATCGTCATGTCGGCCACCGAGAAGCTGCTGCAGGTTTTCTGCTAAATGCCAATGAAACTAATTCTGCCAGATCAGAGGGGTCCGTTCAGCAGGAAACGCTGCGTCTGGTGCTACGGAGGCCTGAAGCTGCCAAAAGTAAAAATGCAAACAGAAATATAAAAATTGCTCAGTCAGCAAACTGATGAGCCAATAAATTATATTAAAGTGTTTTTCCATCAAAAAGCTTTTAAATTTTAAAAGTGACGTAAAAATGATTAAATAGAATTTAAGACAAAAATAAAGTGCTGAAATAAGTAATTCTGGGGATAGTAAATGTATTTAAGAATGTACAGACATTTAAATAAAAATGGAAATTTTTTTAATCGTCACATAAATTTAAATAAAAACATTGAAACATAAATAAACAGAGCTGACATGACGTAAAAAGACAAATTTGTCATTTTCCATAAGTTTCTTCTTACATTTTTTATAATTCAGCATATGTCGTATAATGTGGTGTATTCAGTATTCATTTGTAGTTTTGGCAGTTTCAGTCCTCCATAGACGCTCAAACGCAGTACAATTACAGCTCTGGGTTTATGGCTCTGGGATTGGCTGGAATGGAGGAAGCCCCGCCCACACGCCGGGTCCGAGTCCGGCTGCTTCGTGCTGCAGAACTGCAGATCTGTTCGTCTTTGTTCCTGTTTTCTGACTCGAGGCGTTTGCAGATGCTTTCAGCCTGACTTCCTGCTGGTGTGACTCGTTGGGAGGTGACGTGCCAACCAGAATCGCTCCAGACGTCCTGGAGAAACCCGCTGGAACTTCTGCAGCTTTTTCCTTAAAGCAGAATCGTTAGTTGGTTGTGAAGGGTTTGCGTAGATGTTGATGCGTGTGGGTCGAAGCGTGTGCGTTGTGTGTGCGTAGACGTTGAAGTGCCTGTAAGCGTCCGTGGGCTGTGTTGTTGTGAGCGACCGTCGGGCCGTGGCGATCCTGCAGAGGACGTCCCCGAGGCCGGCCCGCCACTCCGTGCCTTCACCTGAAGCTCCGCCTCGCCGCCGCCACCTGAACTGACCTGCACGTTGATATCGGTGAGGGTGAGGAGGGGAGATCTTCATCCGTCTGAGACGCTGATGTGATCAGTTTCTTTCTGTTGCTCAATAAAACTTTTCTATGACTCAGAACGACGTCTTTTACTTCATTTACTTCAGCAATAATCTGACTGGGACGGGTTGATTGTTTAGTCATAAATCTTATCGATCAATAAATTAACTTAATTTGTCCAAATATCCAGAATTATTCAGAAAACCATGAAATACAAGTTTAAAGTTTAAAATAGAGTTTTAGCTTTATTACCAAAAGTTTTCAGGCACAATTACAGAGGACTAAATCTGACAAAGTTATGAGTGAAGACAGAAATATAAAAATGGCTCAATAATGAAGAAATTGAGAAAACATCCTTTATATATCTTGTCGTTTTCAATTGGTTTAATTTGACTTTGTTTTAAGGCTTTTTATTTATTTTTCTGAATTTTCAGATCAATTTTTTTCCCTGGAGTTTAAAAAAAAATTATTCTAATGACTGTATTTGCCTTGTATTATGTTTTCCTTTGATATTTATCCCCAAAATATTTTTATCTCTGATTTTATTTTTATCATTTTATGTATTCATTCAGTTTTTGACACTTTACTCATACTTAAGTCCTCATTAACTCAAATCCACTTTATCAACCTTTTTCATTTATTGGCATAAAAACTTTTTTATATATATATTTGTTTTTTGTTTGTTTGTTTTCTTCCTAATTTTGGCTCTTTTGATCCTCCATACTAGCGTACATCCTATCCTTAATCTGTGGGGTTCTGTAGGACTTGGCCTCCCTTCTGCAGCTGTAACAGCTCCAAGTCTGCTGGGACGACTTTCCACAACATTTAGGGGCACGTTTATGGGAATTTATGACCGACTTTACAGCCAAGACTTAAGCCACAGTTGGGAGTGTAATTATAATCTAACCATGCCGAACTGGCACACCATCTTTTCATAACACACCGAAGGCACCACAACTATTTGTTGGTTGGTTGGAATTGTTTTAAATAAAACAAAATCTTCAAAATTTTATTTTAGTTGCATTTAATTTATATATGAGGCCTTCTCTCTTCAATAAGTTTTAATAACATATTAAATGTGCTAGTTTGACATTAAGACAAATCTATTTATAGAGCCAATTTATGTACAGGACCATTCAAGGTGCTTCACATCGCAGAAAAATACTTAAGAACAAAGCAAACCCTCAAAAAGAAAGTAAATAAAAACAAGAATAAAAATCTAAAATCAATATTAAATCAATAATCTGAATAAAGATTAAAAGCAGATTACTGTGATGTCATCCAGTGAAATATAAATTGAATAAAACTATCATCAATAAAAGTAATACAAGCTTGTGGCTCTGATTTTAATCAATTACATAACTTACACAGATGAGATTTATCATGATAAATCATAAGCTTTATGATATATCAGTGTAAGAACTTAAATCAGGATTACTTGTGCAACTCAAAGTGCTTTATATAAAACATTTAGAGCTTTATAGTGAGGTGCAGTTATATAATACGTCCTGCTCCACTATTTAAGCTCCATATAGGCATCCAGCTCCACTCAGTCCACTAACTTCCCCAGTAGAAGCTGTGATTGCATCAAGGCCAGACTGGAACAAAAGCCAAAAGAAAAATCTAAAGTCAAATATCAAAAGCAAGGTGAAAAAGAAACGGAAATAAATAAAAAGAAAACAGATAGAAACAGATGTTAAAAACACGTCCAGATATCGGTGGGAAATGAATGGTCATAGTTGTTGTATGGCTCACATCTTTCCAGCTGCTTTTCTGTTTTATAAATGATGCAATGATGAGGGTACAACTGGGATAAAAACATTCAGTTTACCAAAAAACATTAACATTCAAAGTTTAATGGTGCTCAGTGGAGATGTGCCGTTCACGGACGAGCCAGCTGTAAGGGCTGAGTCTGCAGCAAACGAGAAGATCCTGTTGGTTTGTGATGGCGGCCTGAGCAGCCACACATGGACTTCCAAGATCTGGTAATCGTTTTGTTTTTCAGTTCAAATTTACAAACTTTTATCAATATTTTTCAGAATTCACAATTTTTTTGGCAAGGTGGTTAAATATTTGGATGCACACTTTTGGTTAATTCATTTTGTCACTTTTGTCTTTTCAGTTACCAGTTTTTACGAGGAGCCTGGCCGGAGGAATGCTCCAGCAGCTTCTTGTTTATTGCTTCTGCGATATGTAGGTTTTGTATAATTCCAGAGTAAAAACAAGCTAGCGACCCAGAAAGATGTTATACCGACCGCTGTTAGGTTTGAGGCGAAAGATTCGTATGATTCTACTGAAATGTCCTACATCCATGAAATAATATCAGTCTTTTTCTGTAGATATTTGAGATAGTAGATAAGTGTTAAATGAAGATAGGAGTTGTAGTTGAACAGAGAGATTAGAAGCTCAATGCAGAAAATTAAGGGTGATTTTACAGAAATGGTATCTCTGAATCATTAATAATTTTCTCTTTATCTAAATAATTATAATGATAAAACGTTGGCTTTTATTTGTTTAATTTGTTTCTGTATTCAATTCAAACCAGGACCGAACAAATCCAGCCCTGAAGGACAGCCATCCTGCTGATTTTAGATGCATCCCTTCTCCAACACCTGAACCTCACGAGTGTCTCGTTACCAGGCCCCCTAATGAATCACATGAATGTCTCGTTACCAGGCCCCCGAATGAATCACATGAATGTCTCATTACCAGGCCCCCTAATGAATCACATGAATGTCTCATTACCAGGCCCCCTAATGAATCACATGAATGTCTCGTTACCAGGCCCCCTAATGAATCACATGAATGTCTCGTTACCAGGCCCCCGAATGAATCACATG
>JAVQJG010189255.1:0-10556 GCA_036024015.1 Craterocephalus amniculus | reverse complement strand
GCCTTAATACCACCGGAAACTGCGGGGTCAGTGTTGAGAATAGTGGAGCAGAAACAAACCAGGGAAGAAGAAGAAGATAAACAGGAAGAAGAAAACCATAGAAGAAGAATGAAGACGGCGAACAAAACATTAGAAGATGCAAAAGCTTTTGAAATAAAGTTCTACAAGTGTTCAGGGTGTCTTGTTGGTTAGAAACAACTTAATAGCAGCGCGTTTGTGCCGTCAATCGATGTTTGAATCTAACGTTGTATCGCAGAGTTTACAATAAACTTAGCACTGCCGCTTAGCGGAGGTTAGCCGTAGCAATAAAAACGACGCATGGAAGTATGAAGGCAGCGACGCATGAAGACGTTTGGAACGGACGCCCCAAATTACCTCCGTCAGGGAGCATAAATGGGCCTTAAACCTGCAGTCTGAGAGTGAAGCTCTGATGGGAAAATCTGGAGCTCTGAACAACAGAGCTCAGTCATGAAGAGCTTTATATGTGAGGAGAATAATTTAAAATTCTAGTTGGACTGAACAGGTAGCCAGTGAAGACGACATCCAAATAATCACCACTCAACCCTGAGGACCAGAGCCTCAGACTTGGAGGAGCTAATTCATTCTCAGCTGTTTAACACTCAACGTAAACTACTTTAGCTGCTGTCTGTTATGCAAAACCTGTAGGACCACATCACAAAGGCTGAGGACAACCTGATGGGTCCAACACACAAAAAAAGGAGTCTGTCTGACTCTGACTGCTATACAGAGATCAGACTGGTCTGTAACAAAAGGTCTAACTGGCAATTTCTGTATTTGTGCCTCTTTGAACCCATTCGGCATTCAGTCTGAGGAACAGGACTTAGCTGAAGTACTCAGAGTCCTTTCAGACAGTCAGACAAATTCTTGAACATTTTTCATTTTCTCCTCGATCTGTTGCCATCTATCCTCTAATTGCTTCTATAAGTCACGGTTGCAGGAAAGCTGAAGCCTCTCTCAGCAATTAGCAGGAAAAAGACAGGAAACACCTGTACAGGTCACCGGTCCATGACAGGGCTGACACAGAGATACATCTGCTCACTCCTCCTCACCAGTTTACTGAGGCTCAGCTGAGTTATAATCAGACGGTCTAATCATGGTAACTTATTATACCCTGTATATTATACCCTATACTGTTATTTCAAAACAACCTAATAGAAATATGAGAGGATAGAGAGGTGAGAGGTTCAATAGAGCCTGGACCTGGACTGAAGGGGCCAGGTTTTTCCTTTGTTACCTATTTATATGTCTTAAATGTGATGAACTACATCACATTACATAACTGTGTATGTGGATGCTGCAGTCCTTGACCTGGAAACTTGTTCCTTCATCTTTTGGGTGGTGTAACGGAACAGTTCCTGCCGTTTGTGATAACAGGATGCTTTACTGATCTGTGCATGGAATCGGCTTTGATGAGACGGTTAAAACTGCTTCGCATATTTATCTGCCAGGACCCTGTGTCCATATCTGCGAGATGACAGAAAATTGCACGATGTCCAAAGAGCTGCTGTGTTCTTTCTCCCGGCTGATGACCAGATACTGGTTTGTTAGATAAGCTCAAGCAGGTAACAGATTGATTGGATCTCCTCTAATAGTTGGGTCACTGATTGAGGCAGACTTGTTGTATAATGTCACCGGCTGCCAAGATTACACCAGAGGAGGAGCAGCTCAACACGAACATTGTTCTTCTCACACAGAGCTCTCATTGATTATCACTGAGGTCATGGCCATCTGTGAGCGTCCTTAAGACAGACAGTTATTATCAATTTATCTATGTGGGTCTAACTGAGGACTGAGTGAGAGAAGACAGTGTAAAGGTCATTTTTAAGTCTGCTCTGTCACCACCTGTAGCTGCATCAGCATTCAGTCCACTGACAGTGCTGATACAGAAAAATGGACAGAGGGAAATCAGGCATTTAATCAGCTGTTGATTGTGATACTTTACCATTTTGTTTCACGCAATACTGGAGGGTGACTGGCAAACCTTGAATAGGCCAGTGTGAGTGTTGATAGTTCACGTGCCGTTGCTTTCTATGGAGTTCCTTGGCATACTGAAAACCACTGTTAGGGTTCAGTAACATGTTCCCCAAGGGTTCCACTGAACCTGGAAGCTCTGTGGTGCAGCAGTGCCATGCTTTCCACCCAACACCCTATTACACCAGGAGCATTTGAGACCAGAAGTCTCTGCTGTGGCTGGATTCTCCAGTTCACTCAATTGCCCAGTAGTTGTTGCTTGTATGAGCATTTTAAGTGAATATCAACCAGCGAAAACTTATTTGGCCAATCCGACCCGCATGTCATGTGCTTGCTCTGTGTTTGATCACTTACCCTTGTCTGTGTACGCCTGATGTAATGTAAATTTCACTTAATTCTCAGACTTTGGTTATCATTTCCAAATGAGCCACAGAAAAAACAGACATAGGGCAGTACTATTACATGTGGTCCCTAGGTAAAACTAGTCCTGTCAGAAGAGAGCTTTAAGTGAGCTGGTTCTTCGGCCTCGCTGCCTACTCAACCAGTTTAACTATCCAGTGCTCCAAGTCAGCAGTTTGGTGAATATCTAGCCCCTGGGTTAGTATGCACGAAACAGAGAATATTGTTTTGTTATGCTGTTGAATGAATAAATCTAACTGCTTGTCTTTTTTCCAACAAGAGCACATTGTTACCTGGGGGCAGGGTTGATTTTGCAGATTGTTTCATTTCATGATTTCAGATTGTTTCTGCTGTATAAGACCTTCCTAAGCTAAAGCCCACAGCTGGGAAGACCATTGAAGAATACTATTGTTATGTTGGGTTGTAACTGGTGGAAAAATAGTTTAACTGGTGTGTCAAAGTTAGGATGCAGGTACTGCAGATGCATAGTTAATGTTTTTCATTTTACCTGTCAGATGTGTGAATGATGAGGCTGATCTGTGTGTGTAGAAATATAATTGCATGAAATGAGAAATGAGATGCCCTTAAGTCAAATATTTATAAAGATTTACACTCAGATGTAATGATAAGTGCTTCTGCTAAGCTTACTATTCAGCCCACTATTTCATTTTTATTCGTCTTTATACATTTACCAGGATTTTTTTTATTATATCAAGTTTGTTAAATATTTTCAATACTTATAGTGAATAATAAAGTAAAGATTTTTTTTGTCTGGAAAACATACCCACTACTATGCTTGGACTTCACCAGAAAACCATGTGTAAAATTTACTGGAAAAAAAAGAGGGGGCTCCACTTATCTGTAAAAATGTTTAAAGACAGATCATGAAAATATGTGCCAATGTAAATCTTTATAATGTGAGATAAAAGGTTAATGTGAAGAAAAAATGCTTAGGAATGTGATTTCCAAATGTATTTAAAGCTTCTTTTCAGACACCACACAAAAAATATTTGGATATTTTCATTTTATTGTGACACATTTATTTTCATGACCACCAAGGTTTCAGGTATTATTTGGTGTCTTCTTCAGTCTTTCAGGGGCAGGGTTTGGCATCAGCCACAGGTTCACAGCGGTCCACCACAGCTCGAACTTCCCCGATCTGAACACCATCGTACGTCCCAGAGATGGACGTCCACTGGGTCTCCCCATTCCGGTATGTTCTGCTGAGCCTTGCTGTGTAGGGTATGTCAGCCTTGATCTTGCGTCCCTCCATTCGGACCCTGCAGGAGTGGTTTGGTTGGACGGTGAGCTCCACGGACACTGAGTGGCTGATCGACTCCACTACCGTGGTTCCTCTGGAGAACTGCAGCGTTTTCTCGCCACTTAGCTCGATGCCTCCAGAGCCAATGAGGGGGATCTTGGCCGTGATGCTTCCGGTGATGCCCAGCATTGTAGCTCGGCCGATGTTCCAGGTGGTCTCCACCTCTGAAGTCTTGGAGATGGTAACTGTCTTCACAATGGCCTGGCACTCGTTGTTGGTGACTCCTGAAATTTGCATGGTCTCAGGAGGATACTGAAAGATGGCAACCTCATCAATGGCATACTTGACGTCAGTAATGTGCTGGGTGTAGGCGTCCCTGTTTATGGTCAAAACTTGGTATTTCTTATACCAGTACTCATCACCTTCCCATGGCAGGAAGAAGGCCTCAAACTGAGGAACAACCTTCCCTAGACCGTACTTGTTCTTCCCAACGTAGATGCTAGTGCTAGTGCAGGTCCGGACTGAATGCTGCGGCACTGAACCATATGACCCGTCCTTCCATTCCACAAACTCAAAGTTGTCTTTGTTGGCCAGAATCTCAAATTCAGGAGCATAATACTCCCGGTCTCCATACGGATAGCGGCAGTAAGGCCCCAGGCTTGGGTTGTAGAAGCCAGCCTCACACTTGTATTTGCAGACATAGTCGGTGCGCTCAGTATAGCCATTGTAGATGGAAACGGCTCCATTTGGCAGTAAGCCGTCCCAGGTCAGCCATTCCAGGTTCACATTGTCACCGAAGAGGAAGGATGAAGGTGGATCCTGCTGCTGATCCAGGTCAGCTGGAGTCAGGGGGCCCAAAATGATGTGACCGGTCGGTTCTGGTACCTGGTCCTCCAGCTCTGGGTTCAGTAAGGAAACTGCACACAGAGGAGACAAAAAGAGCTGTTTGTTAGAAACTTTTTTTCCATTCCAGCAAAATGTCGCAGAGCCTGAAGAGATCAGCTGTTATATCTGACTTTAGCGGATTTACCTTTTTTATGCTGAACGCTCTTCTTTATGATTTCCTGCAAGGTGGCTGAGGACAGGCCCAGCAGGGCCAGGACTAACAACGCCGACAGCTTCATCTGGAGATTAAACGCAAAAGATTTAAAGATTTTTAAAAGATTTTTAAAGATTTACAAATAACTTTAATCCTTTTACACAGATGAGGATTTTTTTAAACTTCAATCACCTGCAAAATGAATGAAAAATCTTTGGGACAGTGTGAATGCTGGAGATGGGGTCTTAGAACTGTACAGTTTTAACTCAACATTTAACAGAAGACACCAAACTCAAAACTTACAGGGCCAGCCACCACTCACATTTGAATATTATAAGCGTCAACAGATTTAATCATACATAACTACAACTGACTTATTTAGGATCATTGAATAAATATATAACTACTGATTAAATCTTAGAGCTGAATATTCAACTTTTTAGAAATGTAACAAGAGAGATTAACAAAATGGATCTTCAGGTAGGATGACTGTCTGTCTCAGTCATGCCTGGATTAAAGAGAATGAGCTGAACAGAAGTTGTCTTACCATCCTGCTGCTCTTCAGTGAGTCCACCTTCAGTCTGTTTCAGGTTTATATAGCTACTTTATGGTGGAACCATAAAACACTCCGTGCACTCTCCTTATGTCCTTTATCTGACTCTCAGTAATAATCACAAGCAAAAACAATGATCATGAGGGATGTATGTAGGTGTTTTTCCTTTTGTCCTGATCTGTTTCTCCATGACAATAAAAATTTAATTTGTTCAGTGATACTAGAGTTTAGTGCATGAAATGGTTGACCTCTGAAAATGAGGTTTTGGTCATAAGAACATTATACGGATTCTGAATGCAGGATTTCTGGTTCTGAAACATTTGGGTTTTAGCTTTCTGCCTGTGTTGTCTGTCCATCTGTTTAGATCACTGATGAACTCAGTCAGGTTTCATCTTCAGTTTTCTGGTAAATGTTCATCAAAAGGAAACTAGTAAAGGAAGTTGTTCCACATTCCACACACAGTCCCAGTTTCCATGAAATCTGGGGAAAAGAAGATTTTTCTGCAGATGAAAAGATTTCAGTAAATTCATTCATTGATGAATGCTGTGTTATTCTGGATGAGCTAGATGGACGGAATTCTGTAAGGGATGGTGGATGGCCACCATGTCCCAACAAGGCTGGAATAATGGTGGTGAGATGGTAGGGTCCTTCAGGGTGGCCTCTTCTAAATCCATCCAGTTTCTAAATGACCCTTTCCAGTTGTGGTATAATAGGAAGAAGTGTTCATTCAGTAGTGGTGCAGACATACCAGCAGTAAACCTTCAAATAGCAATTCTGGGGGGAAATTCTGCTCTCCTCAATAAGATCCTAAAGAGACTATCCATAGACTTCAAGGTTGATAATGAAGGAATTGTTGAGGCAATATCAGACAAGGACATGTGATTACCATGGAAATGGATCAGAAAACATGGACTAGGGTTTATAGAAAAATTCTCTATTAAATGAAAAAATACAACAGAGTTTCCCATAAGAGTTTGACTCTCAGACTACAGGTTTACTGATGGTTCCTGCAGGTTCTACAAGTAGAATGGGAGGTGGAGTCTCCAGTTATCAGACCCCTCCCTGTGGAACCAGCTCCAAGTTTGACTTAAAGGGATACTCCGCCCTCAGAATGATGTGCTTTCATTTGTTTAATCACCCTCATGTTGATTGAGATGTTGGAACACTTTCTTGATATTCATCATGTAGACGGAGATATCGGGGGGTTTACATCTTATTTACCTGCGGCTACAACGATGCTAAATAGAGCCCGGTGAAAAAAGTCCACAAAAACTTGTTAATATTCCTCCATACTGCTCGTCGTATGCAGTCCGTGGGTCCTGTGTCGGTAGCATCCATAATTTACTCGCAACGGCATCATTTAGTATATTTTTAGAGCCTAAACCATGGCTCAAACCGTTAGCCTGTTTACTTCCTGGATGCACGTACCTGCGCGATGCACGCGTGTGTGTGCCGCTGCCACCAATGCATCCAGCGTCAAGCCGCGGCACGCGCTCCGCGTGCACCGTATTGACCATATTTAGCAGAACCACAGCAAATACAGTGATGTAATAGATAGAAAAACGTAATAGAGTGGATAAAACTAAACAGACTGAAAAATATGACCCAAAATGATTTATAAGATATATAGGCAGCACAAGAAGTGAATAAATTACATTTTTCTGCCCTCCTGAACGTTTGGAAAAGACAAAAACAGGTATGTAAGGACTTAAAAAAGTGGATTTTGCATGATACGTTCCCTTTAAACCGAGGAGCACGAGTCTTCTGATTAATTACCTCTTTTTTAGTGGTGCAACATTACCTAATGTTATATGCATTAAAGCTGATGTTTTATCAATGAGATGATCAACCTCTGTTGGGTTCAAGCTTAGGGAGCTCTCTCTCTTATTTAAATACGGTACTGTAGAAAATACAGATGAAACAGAGTTTTTAAATTTTGGTAACAGCATCATCTGATAAACATCTACTATAACGGCACATGCTTTCAGCCATTGTGTAGTCAAGTAAAGTAAAGTGAAATGTTATAAGGAAATGATCAGACAGAACTGGATTATGAGGAAAAACAATTAGTTCTTCACAGTCTAAGCCATAAGTAAAAACTAGATTGAGCATATGTTTAAATAAGTGGCTCATGGACGTTCTGTAAGAAGCCAATTGAGTCTAAAATAGAATTAAAGGTGATATTTAAGCTATCACAGTAATTGTCTGTCTGGATGTGGTAAGGGAGGATTGGAATCATCTATCTATCCATTTATCTATCCATCCATCCATCTAGAGTATAAACCCAAGAATATCTATGATACCTGAGTGTTAACTTCAATCTGAATAAAGTCATCTAGAGCAGAAGGACCCTGAATGAATGTGTGCAGAAAATAGATTCAGGTCAATTAAAGCACTAATTTGATGTAACATCTAAAAACACACCATGAGTGTTTATGTTATTACCAATCAACTTTCAGGTGAAAGTTTCGCAATGGAGTATCAATATTAAGTTGAATGAGCTTTAAATAAAGGTGGCGAAAGATAAAAATGAAGAATACAGAAAAGATCAACTTTGATCCTAGGGCCCTGTATGAATTGAGATAAAATGAGATAAGATAGAAGATTCTGGGTTTATGAACATGACAGTAAACAGACTGATACAGTTATCAGTGAGTTCCGTCCTCCTTTCTCGATGACCTTCAGTGTTTCACACAATCTCCTCAATGAACCTTGTTACATACTTAACAAGAAGCAAGAAATTTTTCTTGTTCTCAAGGCTGCAAGAACGAGGAATAAATTTGTTGTTGGTATGGCATCTCATACTCCTCGAGAAGCAGCCAGCGAGGCGGGGCGAGGATACTGATGTTTGGGGGGTTGGGTCATCTGTGTCTCTCTGTGTGCAATGAGGCCGTGACAGTGCAGGACTGTGCACATGGCAGTATCCCTTTCTTTATTTACTGTGTGTTGAAAACATTTTTGTACTTTCTTCTCAACCCCTCAATCAGCTATTCATTCATCCTCGAATCAGTAGAAATGCAGAGGTCACTCTGTCCCCCTTCATGCTTTTTTATCTATGCCCGCCTCAAATGTCAGAACCAATCACACAACACTTCTCGGAGCCCCACAAGAAAAAAGTTTGGCCAGGCCTTTGTGTCGAGAAGCCTCCTCAATCATGTCCGGCAAGAAAAATCATTTGACTCATTGACCGTCTCTCTGTGTTGATATCGAGCCTGTTGTTTACATGGGTGGTCTCTTTCCGTGTGCATGTTCGTGCATGTGAAGCTCCGCTTCCCTCATGAACTGAGCGAAGGCCCTCCCTCCCTTCACATACAGCCTGCCGCACCACGTTGAAGGGAAATGACTGAAGCTGGAAGCGTTCATTTGAAGATGACCGGGAACACATTTCACCACCCAAGGAGCCACATTAAACGGCAAACAAACCAGGTAAAGCAAGGGAAAAAACAAGGATAAACAAAAAGAACACTTAGAGAACGAGAGAAGGTACGATTCGACTCAGAGCTCGCTTTCCTTGGACTGGTGAGAAACCGTCATTATTTCAATCTAGTGTTACTGCAATGAAAGCTCCTTTTAGACTTGCTCTGGGAAACTATAAAGTTGTTGCTTTTGTCCTTTACTGCTTGCATTCAGATATAGTTCTTCTCTTTAACCTCGGAGCTGTAGTGCACAGTGAGGATAGGTAGAAGAAGCTCTCAATCATGACATACTTTTGTTTTGGTCTCAATCCCCATCAAAATTGCTTGTTGCTCCTTTAAGCTAACTGTAAAAAGTTACATAACCTTCCTGGGTGTCAAGACCCTCCCCCAAGGTCTGAGCTTTGGCGCTGGTCCGCAAGTCGGTCCACAAGTCGGTGTAACAGAGGAAGACCCGGTCCAACACTGTGAGGCCTCCACTGATGGTGGGAGGCCCTCTTCTTAGCCGGAGAGTGGACGGGCGCGCTCCTGAAAATCCTGCTTATGTCCCTGCATCAGTAGTTGCTTCATCCTACAGCCCCACTGTGTTCGCCGCCAGCAGCCCTAACCAGGTGCGATTGGCTCCCTCACCTCAGTGAGCACTTGATAGGTTGCTTGGCTGGGCTTACTGCCCTTTGACACTGCTCTGCTCTTCAGATTCACCAACACGAACTGACTCAGGCCTTTTCATTTCTTTGTGCACTCTCATACACTTAATCAATCTTTTCCAGCCTGCTGCTCCTCATCTACCTACTGCCATCATCTGACACTTCTCACTGCAGTAGGTAGGAGCCACCAGTGTGCGAACCATACCATGGCCTTGGGGGGAGCCGCACAGGGAATGCGGGGGGACGTCAGGAGTAAAATATGATGGCAACAATGAAGCCTGCCACACAGAGCAAATGCACGGGAACTAACAATTCTCCACCCATACAGAACTTAATAATGAATTATTGTTTGGCCCATTATTATTACTTAAAGCAGGTCTTACCTTAGCAGAAAAGTGACCACAGAGGCCAGGAATCAGTTGTCTATGTTGTTCGCCCACCAGCCACTATGTAGAATAACGATGACCGGATTTGATCCAGGAGGTGATGAGACGCTGGTTCCATACAACCTATTGCTGGTCTTGCTGTTGATGTCATCCACAGCTGAGAAGCCTCTTTCATGCTCAGATGAGGTTTGTAGGTAAGTCCTGCTTGCTGTAGGTAGTTTCTCTTCCGTTTTTCCTGGTGCCAAATCTTGTAATTTCCACTCACGGACCTCTTCAGCTGCTTCTCTGGCATATTCTCAGAGTGTTTTGGCGAGGGCTCGCACCTTGCTTTCTCCATACAGGATGAGTGCATTATGGTCTTGTGGCCAAAAGTGCTTGCTGAGCGGTTTTAGTATTTGGACAAGATTTGATTCTGGCATTCACGTTGTTAGATTGTCTATCACAGACTAATAAAACTGACTCCGGTTGATTTTTCCACTGGTCTCAACTAGCCCTCGTACTGCTTACTTTTTAACAATTTCCTAATTTGTGTTTTGAGTTTTATGTGTTTTGAGTTGTTTGAGCTACCGTAGGTACTTGTTTGGTTCCCCCTGCTTCAGTCTCCATTGTGAAAAGCTTCATGTTTTCTCTTTTTTGGCTTATAAAAATATCTGTCTGTAAGTATTGAATAATATAATAATAATATATAATAATAATAATAATATAATATATAATACAATAATAATAATAATATAATATATAATACAATATTGTAGTGTGAAGTGTGGGTTGATGGTGGTGAGTAGTGGGAGCAGCAGGCTGGGATAGATTGGCTGATTGCCTGAGTGACAGCACCTGTGGATGAGAGGGAGCAGAGGTAAGAAAAG
>JAVQJG010189246.1:0-30829 GCA_036024015.1 Craterocephalus amniculus | reverse complement strand
CACAGGAAGGCCACAGTGTCAAATCCCTCCTCAGCCAGAATCAGACCAACTTGGGACTTGAACCCGCGGCCTTCTCACTGTGAGGCCGCAGTGCTAACCACTACACCACCGTGCAGCCCATTGAATTAAATTGAATTTATATTTTTCAATATCAGTTCTTTCATATCAACATCCGGATCTTTTTTTTTTCTGACAACAAAATTCCTTGTTTGTTACAACCAATGCATTGTGTGCGTGTGTGAGAGAGAGGGAGTATGTGATATAAACAAAAAATATTAATCCAATTTATGTTGCATCATAAATCTGACATTTAATAAACCAAACGGCTTGGAAATTTTTGAAAATAGCAATTTCAATAGGTAACAAATCTTTGTCTCAGATGATTACTGCTTTGAGTAGACACCGCTTAGTTCCCCAGGCCCAAGATCACGGCATAAACGACACATTATGTTCGGACAGCAAGCATGTAGGTCTGGGCCACCCCACGGTTGACAGTGGACAGAAACATCATAATCATCATCATCATCGCTGCACTTACTGCCCTCTAGCGCTCACTGTTAGCAACCACAAGTCTTAACATGTAATAATCTCTACATACACGCTGGCACTATCACATAGTTCCTCAAGGTTTTTTTTTTAGCTTTAATGTTCAGTCTGATGAAGCTAACAATCGAGAGAGGTTGCTCTCAATATAGTCAAGTCTAAGCACCATGAGATGCAGGTGTTTACAAAAACAGAGTTACACATGAACAAGTTTGACATGTTGAAAATTGCTGGATAAATTTCATACTGTATGTGTATCTGAAGATGTATCACTGAACATAATGGGGGCTATATACCATCGAGCAACATGTTTCAGTGGAGAGGTTTACTAAAACTGTGACAATCAATAGTCAAATATGACACACACTGTTTTATTTGTGACATCACAGCAAAATGTTGTCAAACATTTGACAGATGACACAACATGAGCTCTTCATAACACTCTCTATTTCAAACCGCTGACCAAAGAAAGCACAGAGGTGAAGAAATCCAGTCAGGTAATGAGAAATGGAACATTGAAAATCTATAAATAGGAGGTCTGACCATTGGAGATTGTCTGATTTTGGTTCAACCCCTCCAAATTGACCTTGAAACGAAGGTTCACGCAGGGAAAGCAGTGACTGGCACACCCATGGATGGTTGTCTACCAGGGGGTCATTTTGCCCACTGCCAGTTGCAAGGCTTTTGGGAGTTTTTTTTATCACTGTCAAAAACAGAAATTCTGACCCACAGGGTGAGGTGGTTGGTAGAAGGCCCTGCTGATTGGTTGAAGAAGTGAGGCTGCAACTACCAGCCCATTGTTGAAAGTTTTTTTCTACTAAATTTATTTCTGAACAAACAGTTTACAATCAATGTCAAAATCAACTGGGAACTTGTTTCAGTTCCTAGTTTTTAGTTCAGTTTTGTTATCTTACAGTGTTTTGTTTATGCTTTTTTATTGTTGGCACCTTATTTTCATTTATCTTGTATTCATACTGTATTCTATACATTCTGTCTTTATTTTGCTGATTTGTTTAGCTATTTTATCATATATATGCATTTTGTTAACTTGTAATTGAATCTGTTACTTGGAGTACAGTTGCAGTTATGGTCATATGACTTATTCAGAACTGTCATTGTTCAATATAAACCCACTGTAACCTACAGGAGCTGTTGTCTTTCCAACCCTAACCTCTGGACTACAGAATGTGGCAAACAATATAAATGTTTTCCTTGACAAACGTTTCAGAGCACAGACATGGTTCCTGTTTTACTGAGATCATCTTCACCAAACAGGAACCTATATGTCTGTTAAACAAAGTCATGGAAATGTAAAGATAACATTATAAACTGCATTTCAATGATTTTATTTGACAGCAGAAAAATATTCTTGCTGCTGGGTCCCTGCAGAGCTGAATGACATGTAGGTATGGTAATAAAGCCATCTGAATCAATGTTCGAGAAGAGATGGATCCAAAAGTGGCAGGATAGTACACTCCCGGACAGGACTTGGGAATCCCTGATGCACAACATCAACACACAGTAATGTTCATCCTGTGCTGGATTCACTTGCAATCAGATATATGGGGTTTACCAGGTAATGGTCAATTTAAACTGATTATTTAATTTGAATAATTAAAAAAATTATAACAAATACCCCAAAACCAACTACAGCATTGCAATTACTCCTTGTGATTGCTGAAAGTTTTTCCTTTAATTTCCCTTTTCTGATCTGATTTGATCAGATCAGACCCATTTGTTTGGTTTCTTTTGATTTTGTCTGTTTTTCTGGTTTCTTTTGGTTGGGTAGAGTCTATATTGGTTTCCTTAGCTTGGGTATTTTGTTATGAATTGACTTGTATGTACTGACTGACTGACTGATTAAACTGATTGTCGATGAAGTCCCTCGAGATGACATTGTCATGAATATGAGCTGTACAAATAAAGCTGAACTATTTGCGATTAAAACTAGAAATACAGATGCATCAATATGCAGTGAAAATGATCAAGACAAACTATTCATTAATGGTTGTATCATTGTGGATGCATTTAAAACCATGCCAGAACACTTTTTAAAAAATTAATTAGACCTAGCAAATGTTTTAAATCAATCAATGAAATCAAATATCAAATCAATCCTAATGTGTATCAATTTGGTAGGGCTGAAGTTGAAATTTTAAGTCCTACATCAAACCAGTTTTAGCATAAAATACTTTAACTTGTTTGTTAACTGATTGTTAATTACCTTATAAAATCTGTTTGATCTAGAAAAGGAGCTGTTAAAAAAATTAGTGGAATACTTTGATACAATAAATAGCTTATATTCCAACACTGAACATTATTCAGTAGGGGACATTTTGCTACAACTGGCAATGTCACATTCGCAGTAAATATTACACTCATGTTTAAGTTTATATCACTGACCACGGTATCAGTCTGTAAGCTGTGTACATATTAAATTAATTTTACAATCATTTTATGGTTAAAAACGTTTTGTCCCTTGGAAAACCGTCATCTTAATTAATTCTAGCCTTCTCAGCGCCTCTTGCTTGGGTTAGTTCGTTTTGTGTCACAACGACAGTACTTCGTCATATGTCAAAGGAAGTCTTGTTGTCGTCTTATGCTGTTAGCAGCAATATTAAACGAAAACTCATAAAACGACCAGCCTACAATAACAATGTCACTTAATCAGTAAAATTAAGTATGTAACCATTAATTAACGAACTAACGGCAGCAGATAACACTCTGTGGGCTAGACGACCCTCCCACAGCAACAAACAACATTACGCTCCAGAGTCTACCGGGCGGGGCTGTAATATTAACCAAGCATCCATTCTGCTTCTGATGGGTTGGCTGCCACAGAGAATCAGTTGGCTAGCGGAACAACAGCAGCAGCAGTGGATGGTACAGATTCGGTATCAGTTACTACCGTGGAACCGAGATTTGCGTCTTCAGTCAGCTTTTACATGAAAAACAAGGTAAAGCGCACTTTTTTTTCTGGTGCCGACGGAAATAATTTCCACGCAAAACCTCCCACCAAAAGCTAAGGGGCATGTTGTAAGGTTGATATGAACTAGAGTCGCTAAGTAAACTGCAACGCTGGGTTAGCTGTTAGCTAGCATGTTCGACGGAAACGGATTTGTCATGGATTAGCTAAAGTGGTTAACGGTACAGCGCATCACAGTACAGGGTTATTTTAAATAAGTTGTAGACTGGAAACAACTCAGACCCGGGGGCCACTGATTGCTGCATTTAGCTAATATTTACTCTATTTAGACAAAGTCAGATAAGCGCTTTACTCGTGGTTAGCTCAGAGCTCGCTTTAACTAGTTAACGAGTCATTTCCTTTATGAATGAGCTTATCATGAGGATTAGTTTGAACAAACAAAAGCATCCTTTCTGCTTGTATCCATCTGTTTTCACATTTGTCTGCCCCAATCATGGACCACTTCCAAAGCCACTTCAGGATACTAGTATTTGAGATAGAGATTATGTAAGACATGTGGTCATGCTGTTATTTTTGTTGTTGCACCGATAACTCTGCCGTGGCTATTAGGGGGCATGTAAATGTAATGGGCGAATAAATCATTCAGTAGCTAACAGCTGGTAGGTCCTAGTTTATAGTCGTCCAATTCATAAAGATCAGTATGCAAGGAAAATGGAGATTGCACTCTCTGGGGTATCATCGCACCAATACATCATCAAGTTTTGCTCTTTCGTCCAGCTGTTAGATGTCTGAAAGTTAGCAGCAAACGTACATAATCTGAATAAAGATAACATATTTGATCGGTAATATTTTTATAATTTTGGTTCAATAATATACAGTAATACATGTTCACTTTTTTTTAACAGGAGACTTTGTCTTGCATGGAATGACAACCTCACACAAATATTTTGAATCCAAACCAGCTGGTAAGTTTCCACTCAGCTGTCAAAACCTTTAAATATTGTGTCAATTCCTGGTGTTGATATAACACTCCACTGCTTTGTGCCTTCCCACAAACAAACATTAGCTCGACTTTGCTGACATGGAGTGGCAGACACCAGCTGTGTCAGAGAAGTTTCAAAGCCGTTTTGGCCGCCGGCCTGAAACATCAGACAGTGGGGACACTGGTCTTGGCACCTCAGCATCTGACAGCACAGAAGGTGATGACTTTTGCTTGTTCTTCCTCTGCCAGTGGCATGTGTTGTGTAACAATGTTTTGAGGACTGTTGCAGTGATGGAAGTCCTCGTGCACCCTTCACAGACTCATCTGCGCTCTAGAAAATGGTTGTTTACCATTAAGGCCACATGCTCTCTAAGCTGACTTGAAAGTTGAGAACAATGGTTTAATAACATCAGTGTTGATGCCCTGATACTTGACCTCAGCTCCTTAAGCGCACTGAAATCGGAAAGACTTTGTTAAATTGTTGGTCTATTTATGGAGTGTGAAAATGCTCGTGATCCACTGTGGGTGCTGGGGAGGTTAACAAAGGTGGATAAAAGCCCCAGTCAAAGCCAACTCAAGGGAAATATCCACATTGATGGTGTTTCTGCACAGAGTTTGTACATGTACAAGCTCAGTCTCAAAATGATGGGTTGAAAATGGGTGTAACATGGATGGCCTCTTGGGATGGGTGGTCCGTGTTTTGACAGGAAAGGCTATTGAATAATAGGAAAAATTGTATTACACTGTAGGATTTCTGTAGGCACAGAAAGCAGGTATTCATTATTTGCTCTTACACGAATGTTGTGTTTTTTTGGGCTTACCATACTACTATAGCTTGTTAAACTGTCTTTGCTGCTTACTTCACATCTTTAATAGGAAAATATTGAGATGTATACCCTCTTAAGAAGTAATTCTGCTTATTCTTACAGCACATGGGAACTCAATGTTATCAGCCCTGAACAGGGTGATAAATGAACTCAGGGCTAGCAAGGCAGCATTCCTAGAAGGATTGAAGTTGCTGTAAATTCTAGTTAATGTTGACCAACGTGAAGCCACTTGCACATATCGTTTGGTCTACATGATTTTGTTCATTCATATATTCATATATTGTTTGTTCCTTCATTACTTTTCCTTTATGGGTCTTTCCTGTCAGAATGAATTAAGATACCACTTGTAATGTTACAATACTGATAGCTGATGCTGCCTAAAATGATCATTAACGTCAAATTCAGCTAAAATGCTTAAATTTGTAGAGTTCATTTAAAATGAGTAGTGCGAAATATGAACATAATTTCTATTGTGTATACCTTACTTTTAAAACAAAGAAATATACACAAGCTTTCAGTTTCTATGTTTGATGTTTTCCGACAGTACGAATGTCTGCAGAGCCAACATCTAGCTAACCTTCATGTTACAGAGTAGTTTAGACTTGTTCCAGCCAGTCATGAATCAGTGGAGCCTGAAGGCTTCTTTTTTTTATTCATACCTGAAGATTTATCTTTATTAAAATTGGATTTTTCCATTTTATCTACCATATTGTATATTTTTGTTTTCCTCTATGATTGTGGAGGGTATCTTGCCTAATGTTGTGGTTTAAATTGGACAGGGAAAAAATATCCCGTTGAGGCTCTGACATTGGATGTACAAGTGTGATGTGTGTTACAGTGGGAGGAGGCAAGGTGCTTAAATAAGCGGCACCCACAGATCAGTCTGTAACTTGAGAAGTGGGCTATAAATACACCTAACCTTTCCTGTGTATGCCTGTTTGTATGCATTTGCTCAGAGCTTGGGTACAGCTTGGTTTGACTCTTTGAGGACAATACAGATTTGGGCACAGGGCCTGCTTGCTGCTCTTCTGCCAGTTGTAAGCTCCAGCGGTTGTTTCAGCGTGGCCAGGAAATGCAGAAAGCTGTTTTCTGAAGCTATACTCGCCTTGGCGCAGCTTTAGAAATAAAATGCCACAACTAAAAGCTTGTTTCGTTCGACTGACTTCCCTTCTTTCAGACTTCAACAGGTTTCTCAGGTTTGTAATGCTTTCAAACAGTTGTGTTGCTTAGAATAGGATTAAAGCTTCTGAGGATATTTGGTGTTAGTTGTTGTAATCTTTTTGTTAATTTAAGGTCTTTGTGAGCAGAGTGGGATCTTTGAGCTTCTCAGAAGAAGGATACATTTTGTGCATGCTTAACGGCAAAGGTTCAGTGTTATGTAATCTGAGAATACTATTTGCTGTATGGCATCCAGGTATTGATTTTTTTAAGCTTATTTAAAATTAAGTTTCTTTTTTTTTTACCTTTATTGCAGCCAAATTTGACAGTAACAGTTTTAAAAGGTAATTCCTGTTAGTAAAGGAGAATAGATGTTTGGTATGCAGTACAAACTTTTTCTCCTGAACTTTGGGTTAAGTCTATTATAAGAGTATTCCCTGAGTTGAGTCAGTCAGAGCCAGATAATTCTTTCAGTGGTGACACCTCATCATCAAAGTAGGCCACCCATAAACCCTGCTGCATCTCCATTGCTTCACTGTCTGAAAATAGAGAAAATTGCCTGAAGTAGTGGTCTAGATACTCTGCATTGATTTCAAAAGGTACGTTTGTATAATTAATAAAACAGTGTTTTCTGACACTGCTTTTACTGTTTTTTTTTTCTTTTAAGATTTCTGCAGTTCCAGCAGCAGCCCCTCTTTCCAGCCCATCCGCAGTCAGATCCCCATACCCACTGCACATGTCATGCCATCCACGGCCGGCGCCCTGGCCTCAAAGCCCCAATCATTTGGCCAGGAGGACTCTCTGTCCTCAGCTGACGGTCACAGATCTTCCTCCGGCTCCAGAACCCCGAGTGGCACCACATCCAAGTCTTCCTCTCTTTCCAAATCGGCGTCTTCACCAAACTTGGATGCTCAGACCGGTATAGGAGGCGATTATGTGGGACCCAAGCTAGACTGCCTGAGCCGCTACCGCAGCCTTGTCAATGGGCTAGACCACTCACTCTTCCCCACAGACCACACACGGGTGGATGAGGGACAGAGGTTTGACACTCCTGCGGTGGAACCTACACTAAATCAGTCAGCCCTGTTAGGAGGGTTATGTCCTGATGTCAGACTCCAGTTACAGACTGGGATTAGAGACGCTCCACACTGTGGGTCTGAGGCTTACAGAGGAAGTATGGAGCACAGCTATAAGGTCCTGCCTGAAGTTAGGCCCAGCCTTTCTGGCACAGCGGAAGCCTCTAATCAGAGGGGTGGTCAGCCTGGTGCAGTGGGATCTGCTGGAGTTTATGCAAGTCCTCTCAGTCTGCAGACGCAGGCGCTGCTGAGGGAGCATACAAGCCCCAAAGGGTATGATCCTCTGCGGCAGGACAGATGCAGTGACTTTTCTGCCTGGCAACAAAAACAGCAGCTAGACAGTCTACGTCTTCAGATGGAACAAATGCAGGCAAGTATCCAGACTTTTTGTAGATTTGGGTTTTTGCTTTTTGGGATTTGTTTCTTCTTCTAATCTTCATGAATTCTCACAACAACTTATCATTATTTACATCTCTACAGACCAAAGAGACAATACTTATATGTTGCTAGTAAACTGTAAAAATGCACAGGATTTAGAGTCTATGGGAAGGTAAAAAATATACGTCTCTGGCTATTGGTGTAAACATGTAGGGCAGTTTGCTCTTTGTGGACATTGAAATTTGGACAGAAATCAAGTTGTACTCTACAGTATATAGGTCAACATTGGAAAAATAACATGCTACTAAACAAGGCCTGAAGGCATACAGACGCTTTGCCCTGTTTTAAAGTAGGATTTGTCACATCAGTCAGAACAAATTAAGATAACAAGAATTTTAAAAGAAGTTTGTAATAGTTTGTGTGTACATTTTCTTGCAACTCAAACAAAATTTGTTGCCACTCCTTTTACAGTTTGTCAAAGTGTTAGAAAGCATTGTTGCTCTGCAGTGTCAGCAGAACAGATGCTGACTGCGCTTAGGACTGAATGCAATACTCAAAATCTAAATGGACCCGTTGTAGGTCTTTCATGACTGCCGTAACATTAATAATTCAACTTACTTTGATTTACATTAAGATCAAGATGATCAGACATTTGTGTTTTAATAATCAAACATTATGCCTTTAATGATCCTTAATTATCAATTATTACTCCTTGAAACCAAATGAGGAAAACAGTCTTTCTTTCTAATCATCTTGATTTAAATTGAAACAGCTAAACATACCCTAGCTTGGTGAAGTGTAAGTTGGGATTTAAAGGAAAAAGGCTGTAAATGGATTGTTTTAAATGAGAGCATGAATGTAGAAGATGAGACAAAACCAGAGAACATTTCTTCCAGTGGAATTCAGTTCAGTCATTGCTTTATCTCAAACAGTTTTCAGACTTGTTGAGCTGAAAAAGACCTGAATTCTTTATGGATCATATTTCCCTCCGCTAACATTACGATTAAGAAGCTTTTTTTAACATTATATATATGTCAATGCTGTGCATGTTTCTCTTTAGTAACTGTCAGTTTGTTCACTTACTGAAAGTGATATTAGTTTCCAAGATAAACACAGCCAGAGGCTTTATCATGCATCATTTGTATTCAGTGAGTCAGACATCAAATGAACTGAACTTGCATGCTGTTGCCTTAGTACCCACAACACAAATGAAGTAGTATTCAATGCCAACAGTGACCCGCCTGGTGTACAGTCGCTCTCTGTCTGTCCGACCCTCCTTCTTTAAGTCAAAACCCACTTGTCCCATTCATCAAGTCTAAAGCAAGATTCTTCAACTCTGATCCTTTACTCTGCCGTTTCTAAATGTTTCCCTGTTTCATCTCACTCTGCTCAAACAAATGGGTCATTAACAGGCTTATGCAGAACTTGAAATCAAACTGAGAGAAATCGTTGCATTTGAATCAGGTTTGCTGATGTAGGGAAACACCCAATACCTGCGGGGCAATGGACCATGACAAATGAAGCTAAGGTACCACCCGGTATACAGTAGCAGGTAGTAAATATGCTGCTTGACAAAATGTACATAAAACATAATCATCTTACTGTAGGGCTGACAAATGCTTTATTTGTATTTAGAGAATACCCAACACTAAAAATATGTTTTATGCACTCTTCTTTCATTCTGTACAGTGGTCAGTGTCAAACATGCGGATGTGTGCATGAATTTCACCCATCTTGTGTGCTGCATTTGTAGGATACTGTAAAGTTTAACATAATACATTCAGTGCTGCTGAACTTCAACACCATGGTTATATGGATTTCTGTAATACTTTGACATTGATCAAGTTTCTGAATCCTTTCATTCCAGTTAATGAATGCAGGAGTGGGCCAGTACCCGTCTCTATACTCAACACCACTGCACTCGGAGTCGGGCAAGTGGGACGCTCTGGTCAAAGCCAGCGAGAGTCTGCTGAAGGAGAAGGAGCTTATCATTGAGAGGCAAGTGTTTTATAACCGATTTATTACTCCAGTTGGAACGTGTCCAAGAGGGGAGGATAAGGGATAATACTGCTGCAGCACGACAAGAACATTCAGAAAATGCTGTCATCTTGAAGGGATCTTGTAAAATTGTGTGCCTGACCTTTAGAAGTGTTTATCCACGTTTTAATGCAGACAAAAGCAACATATGGCCCAGCTGGAGCAGCGTCTAAGGGAAAGTGAGCTGCAAGTGCACGGAGCCCTCCTTGGCCGCGGGGCGTCTTTCGGGGATATGTGTATGCTGCGTCTCCAGGTTTGTGAAAACCTGCTCTGGTTCCCACCAATGATAATAACCCTGTTATTCACACTGAGTAAACCTCAACTGAATCCTTTACTTCACATGTCTGAGTTACAGGAGGCTCAGAGGGAGAATGCATTCTTGAGGGCGCAGTTTTCGGAGCGCACAGACTGTGTTGCCCTGGAGAAAGCAGAGGCTGAGCACAGGCTGGGAGCGGTTGAGGCCGAGACTCGCCGACTAACAGAGAACCTGAAGGAAGCCTGTGACAGGCATGCTGAGGAGATGAGGAAACAGGAAGAGAGGGTTTGTGCTTACCTAACATGTCTCCCTCACCAAAGTGTTGCAAGCATGAAAACCACAAAATTGCAAAGAAAAAAAAAAAGAATTTCAAATTATCGCAATGATTGTCACATTAATCTACTGAGCTCTATGTTTCTTTTTAATTTACTCTGTTTTACTTTCTAATCTTGTCAAATTCAGGAATCCCTCCACAGAATCTCATTAAAATCGATTAGGAGCTTAGTTCATGAGTAGATCTTAAAATTTGGGCATAGCTGTCAGTTTTTACAAGTCCACTTCCTCATTTTCATTGCTTTTTTCATTTGCTTCTCTTTCATATGTGTGCAGATCCGTAGTCGAGACAAGCACATCAGCAACCTGAAGAAGAAGTGTCAGAAGGAGGCGGAGCTGAAGAGGGAGAACCAGCAACGGATTGAGACTTTGGAGCGCTACTTAGCTGACCTGCCTACCTTGGAGGACTACCAAAGCCAGAATAAGCAGGTGAGAGCAGTTCAGCAGTTGTGTTACACTTAGATCAATGTGTGTTGATTACAAAAGCTGGACATAAAGTATGTGTGCTCTTTGCATCAGCTCCTGGAGGCTGAACAGCAGGTAGCTCAGCTACAAGAGAAAGTATTAGAAATGGAGGCCAACCTAGAGATGACACGCTCACAGCTTCGAGAAAAAGATGCACAACTGGAAGAGCAGAAACGACGGGAAAGAGACCTGCTGACAACCATTACGGAGTACGTACGCAGTGTGCGAGCCTGTCAGTACACATGTGAAGTGTTCTCTCCCTGTGTGCAGCGGCAGAGTAATAAAGCTTTGTGTTTACGTGTGTCTTCATCAGCATGCAGCAGCGGGTGCAGCAGGGCCTCGAGGACGGAGCCAGACTTCCATCTCTAGATATTGAGAAACTTCGAGGGGAAAACAATTCTTTGAGAGAGGAGCAGCAGAGACTCAAAAAGGTGTGTGTGGTGTGGGAGAGATGATTGTATTCAAATATTGTCGATTTTTAAGACAATAATAGTGAATAAAAATTGAGGATTTGGACTGAAGCATGTTAATACGGTAACATGCACATTTTAAATTAAAATGTACCAAACTTTCTTTTGTTACCGTCATCATTCAAAATGGCTCAGGCCCCTGGATAATGTGGTCAGGTTGCTCTTTGTTGGCAGTAGTGTTTGTAGAAACATTTCTGAGGACTAGCTTGCTGCTAAATGCAAGTCACTGTTTAAAGTCATGGACATGTAGATTATTTTTATAAATCCGAGGTCACAGCCTCATGTGAAACAGAGGACAATTCATGCAATTTCATTTTCAAGGACGGGTGAAAAGTTTGAAAAAGGGTGTAAGTTTGACTGAAGAAGCAATATAAGTTAAGTTGGAATATTCTAAACCTACTGACCCTAACAGAGTACATGCAAGATTGATTCTGTGTCTGATGAAAAAACATGCAGATTCAGAGTGTTGTAAAGATTTTCATATCTGCATTTAAAGCCAAATTCTTGATTTTGCAGGTTATTGAAAAGCAACATCGAATGATGGAACAGCTCGGCTCCCAGATTCAGGTCTTTTTTTCCAGCATTTAGTCTGTGATTGCACGGTTGCTGTCTCTCTAACTGCCTCCTAACTTATATGAGTCTTTGTGCATCCACAGGCTTTGGAGGAGCAGATTTCTCAGGAAGAGAGCAGCTCTCAGGCTCTGAGAGAGGAGGTGTTGGCTAAAGAGCAGAATGTCTTGGAGCTTCACACTGCCATGAAGGAGGTGAGATAGATTAATATGATATACATCTGTGTTCTCCATAGCCTCATTTCTGTGTCCGTAACACTGATGCTGATTTTGTATTGTAGCTGTCGGTCCAGAACCAGGAGCTGATGGAGCAGAATCTGACTCTGCAGGACCAGATGAGTTATCCGGGCCAGAGGAGCGAGAACCAGGCCTCTTCTGTTCTACAGCCTGCAGAAGCTAGTCTTACACAAAGGCTGCACTCAGAAATCGCTTCCTGCCTAAGTGATCTGCGCTCCCTCTGCAGCATCCTGACCCAGCGAGCCCAGGGACAAAACCCCAACCTCTCCCTGCTGCTCGGTCTCAATGGTAGGCTCTGCTGAACTTTACTCTGAAGTATCTTGGAAATATTGGAAAATCTAAAAATCGGTGAAAGTTTATTGGAATTGATGTGAAATGAGTTGTTTCTGGTTCTTCCAGCACCTCCAACAGTGACGGAGCAGGACGAGGACTGGATGGATCCCGATGTGCTGCAAAAGAAGCTGGTGGAAGCCCAGCAGCTCCGCCGAGACGTCGAGGAGCTACGTAATGTAATACTGGACCGTTATGCACAGGACATGGGAGAAAACTGCATAACTCAGTAACAGCAATATTCAGGCGACGGAGGAAACTTGCAGAAGCTCGTCCTCATCTCCGCAGCGTCTCACAGGCTCGTCTCTCTCGCCCAGCACTAGAGAGGACAGAATTTTAATCTTCTATAATGAGGACAAATGAAAGCCCAAATGGTTTAGCTTCTGCTTCTTTCAACTGAGTGAATGTTGGGTCTCAAGTCTGCCTGTAGCTCCGAAGCCCTCCCACTCCCCCCGGTGAGTTAATCTATTTCAGTCCAAGGGCTAACAGAAAATAACTTACCTCTGATACTTGATCCTTTATGCATTGTGTGTGTTTTTAATTGACATGATACCAAACAGTCTTATACTTTTTGTTCCACTCTAGTGGATAACTCTTTGTGTATAAGTCCCACAAATATAATTTATTGAACTCTTGATTTCCCCGTTTGGGGGAATTATCCTTAAGTGGTTGACAATCAACTGAAAAATACCTGTGCTTTTAACTGAGTTTGCAAAGAAAATGTTAACTAATGCGCCATTATTTCTAATGGTGAACACTGTAATATTGTACTCTGCTGTGACATATAGGACAAAACAACTGAAGGGTTTGATACCAAATCAGCTTCTCACACCAACAGCCTACAATAGTTTTAATACCAAAGAAACTGGTGGAAACAGTTGTGAACATGCCTCTTTGCTGCAGGTGTTGTTTTGATTGAACACCAGCATGTGCCTTTGTCACGTTTGCAACAGCAATGCTAATTAATTTCAGACCAACCAGGAGGGCTTTAAACAGCTGTGGTCTTCCACGGTGTATCAACCAGTAGGATAGTCAATACATTCCCTGACACTGAATGTAGAAAAGTCTGGGCCACATCACGAAGCTTGAGGAGGCCCTGACACTTTTTTTTTCGTTTGTTTTTTGTTTCTCTTAGGTCAATGAATTAAGTTGAGAAACTGAAGTCTCTGTGAGCTTGTAGAATTTGCTCTTTGTAGATTTAATTTAATATTGATAATGGCTGACTTGCATTCAACAAAGTGGTTACCTGATAAATGTATGACTTAGAAAACGTATTAATCCTCAGTATTATTTATTGTTTTGTTTGCATTGACAAGTCAGTGTGGAAGCTTTCTGGGTCTACCTAACATTTTGTAATAATGTGTTCATTTGTGGTGACATACTTGGCCTCCACAGTGTGTAAAGGTCCCATGGAGTGGCATTTAAATTGTAACTTTTCTCTGTGGTTTGTCATAAGATGTTGGAGGAGAGTAGATTCTCCTCAGGTGTTAAAATCTCATGTGATGATTGGAAGGGTTGGCTGGATCAACGCGAAACCAGTCACGCTGTACTCAAGGGATTTTTGTTTTCTTGTTTTGGTTTGCCCGGCGTACAGGATAAGCCATTTAGAAAAACTTGACACTTTACGGGAAGAGAAAGAGATTTTAACATAAAAATATGCAAGCGTAGTAAAAATAATTGTACAGAACAACTGTCCCAGGTATACACAAGCCATATTTCATTTCATGGGACCTTTTTTAAACTTCTGTAGCACAATATTTCTCTTTGGAAAGTCGGGCTCCGCATGCCTTAACATCTCAAAATGTTTTGCAAAAGGGAAAAAGATGTTTATATTTTCATACTTCTGTTCTTGTTTGTATTTGCATATTTTAGAAATAAAGATTTTCAGCATTTGGTTTTCGATTGAATTGCCTTATTTTTGTCCTGTACATCCCGAACCAAAAGCTTTTCACCATGACAGACCGCTGTTCATATAGTTATAAAATGTTTTTTCCACCGTCAGCTCTGTTTTGGTGACCAACTCTGATGCAGTGGCATGTTACATGAGAAGTACACTTAAATCTGTGTTTTCATCAGTTGGAAGATATGACTTTTCACAGGATATATTTGACAGGCTGAAATATCTGAAGCACAACAGAGCACTCATCAGTGTTTGAAGCAATGTTCTTTGCTCCCTTAATCGGGGATGTCCTGATGTAATCATGGTTAAAAAAAAACAAAACAAAAACAAGCTTTCTTACAAATTTTATATATTTTGATTGACTTGAGTCAGAGAATCACTTTTGCTTCTTTCTCAGCAGGAGTGTTGCGTTTGTTAACAGTCCGTATGATTGGAGCGTCCGGCCGGCGTCACTGAAGCAGCACCGTGGATACAGGCTGATGATGTCATAATCCGGCACACCAGTCCCTCTAAAGTGTTGAATGAGCACAAACAGTTAAACATTTAAATGTATAGATTTAAGCTACCTGAAGAAGGTGTGCTCTTACCTGTGTTTATCCAGAAAGCTCCGCAGGTGACCAACTGTTTCTGAGAGACACATTTTCACCACGTAAGCATGTCTCCCATCTTCGGACTTCACCTTTAATGCGATGGTGGCTTTGGGAGATGGATGATGGTCCGAGCTAAACGCCTGGCCTCTGTTTGCATACCGAGAGTTTTACAGGTGAAAAACTGGATCATTCCTCCTGCTAATGCATTTGCCAGCAGTTGCTGCTGTCTTAAAACATTGTGGCAAGATGTGAACATTGCGGCAGCCTTTTTTTTTTACTTATTTATTTTTTTTAATCAGGTCAGTGCATACAGTAATCTCTGCAATCTCGACAATCAGCGGTCATGGCCAAATCAGGATTTAATCAGGCTGTACATCCAGTATGGAGTTGTTGAATGTAGTAATTCCCTTGAGCCTTTAAACCCCAGTTTTCTTAATTTTTTTTCACATATTCTTTTTATTTTCTGAAAAGTCAATATACACCAGGAATTGCATACCATGTTTACGAAAAAAAAACAAACTTTAAAATCATAAATAAACAAAATGAACAAAACACAGGTCCATAAATAACACAAGAAATCAAAAAGTTCCTTGAATTTTAACACTGAGTATTGCTAAATCTATTGATTTCTCCAATTGTTTTGAATAAATGAAATAAAAGGCTTCCAGATTGCTTCAAAGTCGTCCTCTCTGCCCCTCAACACATATGTGATTTTTTTCCAGTGGAAGAGTCGATGACATTTGCTGTATCCAATTGTCCAGTGTTGGTGGATATGATTTCTTCCAGGAAAGAGAAATACAGCGTTTAGCATTTAGCAAGCTTAAATCCAAAAGCATCCGTTCACTTTTTGTGTAATTATGTCTTATAGGATAAAGACCAAACAAAAAGAGCCTAAACTCCATTGTCACCACTTTGGAAATAATCTTTTCCATTACAACCTTAAACTCTTTCCAAAAAGATGTTATTTTCCTGCAATTCCACATATGATGTATCAAGGTACCTTTTCCTGTACATTTGGGGCACACATCAGGTATACTAACATTGTATCTGTGAATATCTGCTAGTGTGACATAGACTCATCAACCATTTAAACTGTATTAAGCGAAGATTGCTATTAATGGAGGTTCTGTGAGACAGAGAACATGCATTCTGTCAATCTTCTTCAAACATATCTGAATATAGATCATTGTTCCAGGCCCTGAGTTTGTCGGTGGAATTCTCTGAGATTTGAGAAATCATTAAATTATAGACATCTGAAATAACTTTTTTTTTATCACCCTTTATCAACATTTTTTCTAATGTAGTTTGGGTTGGTTTTGACTGTTCTGTTGTATTCTTATGAAGTTCCTAATTTGGAGGTACCTAAAACAATTATTTTTATTATTTAAATTTTTTTTTTGAAGCTCCTGAAAATTCATTAAAACCTCTGAGTCAGGTACATATAGATCTCCAATTACTCTTATACCACTATCGTGCCATACTTTAAATACCGCAGTTTTCTTAATTTAATGTATGATTTGAAGAATGTCTGACTTTGTGTTTTCATGGCCATAACTTTACGACATATACAGGTGCTACTCGGAAAATTAGAATATTCTGTAAAAGTTGTTTTATTCAGGCAATTCAACATAAAAAGTGAAACTAATACATTATATTTATGACATTCTTGTATTCAAATTCCATTTGTTATTGATTTCAAGCAATATTCTAATTTTCTGAGCTTTTTAATTTGAGGTTTTCTGAAGCTGCAAATCCTCATCAGCAAAATATAAACAAATAAAAGCTGAAATATAGTGATTTGCATACTATTTGTCTACATGTGTACATTTAATCTCTGAAGTTAAGTTACAGAAATGAATTCACTTATTCTGAATATTTAAATTTTCCCAATAGTACCTATGGAAATAATAGATCTACATATTGTTTAATTAAATTTCGTATTAGACAACAAAACAAAGGAGGTGTGCGTCCATGGTGACATTTTGTTTACCTGTCTGTAGCAGCTTGCAGTGCTGGTCTGTCTATGGTTATAACTGAGCCGCTGCTTTGCTCTTCACATGAACCCTGGTGGAAGCAGAAATGCCTCACATACAGTAAAATAAAAATGAACAGTGTTTCTAATGTTGCTCCTCTGTGCGGCTCACCTGCAGCCTCGTCCTCAGCGAGTCCCTGATGTCAATCACCTGACCAGCCTTAACCACAAACTTTGGGAACGGGCTCAGGAACAAATCTGTGGGCAGCTCCTTACCTATGAGTCAGCAGAAAAAGGTAAGATATAAGCCAGGACTTCCCATGCAGCCTGTGACAGAGCGGACCTGGTAGCTGAGAGCAAACTGCATCTGTAGATTTTTCTTTCTTCCCACTGACAGTCCGTCCTTCACCAGGAAACGTGTCCCATGGCCGCTTGGCGGGATACTCCTCATGCCGCTTGTCCTGCACCTGGACAAAGAATTTCTGATAAGACGTTCAAATGGGCATCCAAACAAAAAGGAGCAGAGACGCACCTCAAAAGGGACACCGTCTGGAAATCTGTGCTGAAGTTCAGATGGGAAATAGCCATCCATTAAGTTTTGGATGCAAATCTGTAAAAACCAGAGGGAAGGGTTTTAACCAAGACACATTTCAGCAGGATGTTTCCTTGATAGTTTTTCAGGCTAACCTGGGTACTTTCCTCCTGATAGGAGCGGAAAGGCCCATCGAACATGACAATGCCGTTGCTGTAGAGCCTCAGCTGGACGGGATCCTTTGTGGAAAGCCTCGCTCCAGTTGCTGTTGTTTGCACAAAGGACTCCCCTTCCCCTGCGAGGACATTCAGCTCCTTGATCCTATGCAGCACAAGGTCAAAGTTCATGTGGAAGTTCCTGCCTGCAAAACGAAAAATAAAAAACAGCCAGCTTGAGGGTCAAATTACAGCTCTGAACGTTTGGCTAACCCATCGAGTTCAAGCTACCTGAGGGCCAGATGTGTGAGCTTCCAGTCTGCTCCCCCTCATCTGGATCACCGTTTGCTCCATCTCCCACCCAGATCAGCCCGTAGTCGCTCAGAAAGTTCTGCAAATGTGAGAACAACTTCAATCTTCACTGTATCGGCTGAATGATGGTATGTTTTTATTGACTCATCTTTACCTCCATTTCATCCACTTGTTTTTGCAGTTTTTGGGACCTTCTCTCAAGCTCATCTCTGTCCCTCTGACAAAGTGCATTGACTGGAACATAGTAAGTTATTCTTACCTTTTATATCACGTTTAGGTCTGGGAATTATGTGCAATAATTACCTGACTCCTCATGAGCCTTCAGCCTTTCCTCCAAAGCTGCTATCTTCTTTTCCTTCAGAATCGCACAGAAAATAGGAAGGGAGAGATGAACATTAACCAGATTTCTAATCATTTAGATTTTTATTTGAAGGTGTGTGCTCACTTTGTCCTCCAGCTCCAGTGCTTGGCTCTTCACCGTTTTTTCCAGCTGAGTCACGCGCTGCATCATGGCAGAAATGAGCCCAGCGTCGCTTGGAGGAGCAGCTGATTTACATTTTTTTTATAAGGTGACAAATTATTTCCACATTTTTCCTAACAATTCAAATTGTAATGTGAAACACTAGGTTTGAAAAGATAATGGAATTAGGTGTTGGCTTTGTATTAGAACAGAAAAATAGCATATGGCACTGAAATGAAAATTGTATTACCAAGTACCTTGCATTAATGGAGCTTTGGATTTTGAGATGGAGGTATCAGAAAGATTGTGAGAAGACAGTGGAGGATGCAGATCAGAGGAGTCAGCAGCATCCTGTACTGGCTGGAATTCTGAAAATGAAACCATGCCACAGTCATAGTGAATGATTTATTAATATAAATGAAATAAATGTATCTAATAGCCTCATTTCCCATGCACGTAATAGCTGTATTTAAGTGCAGCTGCATACTTGTACTGGTAAATAATTTTAATTTTGGTGTGATTATTTATCTAAATACAACCTACCTTGCAGCAGATCCCTCCTCAAACGCTGTTTATTCCTGCATGACAAAAATAATTCAGTGTATCTCCATCAACAGTGCTCTTACAACTTGTTCAAAAACCTGTGGCTCTGCTAGGCCACTACTTGAACCTACCATTGCTCACTGAGAGGGCCCTGCAGCGGAGCGCGTCTAGTTTTCCTCAGCATGGATAAAGGAGAGCTCATTTTAATTTTGAGTGAGAAGCTCGCGTGTCCCAAACTTTGTTGCTCGGGTTCAGGCCTGTTCAGAGGGATTTACCTTTGCTTTTTGTGTTTGTTTGTTTGGAGCTTGTAACCATTAGCAACAGAAAGCGGCCGATGCAGTCGGTGGTGAACCCTGCGGAGTTCCAGTTTGATCCACAGGAGGTCGCTCTCTGCTTCATAGTGGTGGCCGCATTACTGTCCCAGCAAAAGAAATAATGGAAGGCATGGAAATTGTTTCTACTCTCTTATATTTATCAGTTTCGTGTTCCTGTAAAATTTCCCTAAAAACTTTCTTTTAATATATAAAACTTACAAATTGAAAAAAAGTTCATTTGAAAAGGGAAACGCAAAATAATCCGGATTTCAAGATTTTGGGTTGCTTAAATGTATTAATCAATTTGCCTGTAAAGTTATTGTTACGTTACTTTTTAACTCAATGATCCATTAGCTAAAAGTTTAATAATATAATATAGAAGACTGTTGAATCTATAATAAATGACTGAGACTTTTATTGTTCTTTTCAAAACATTTATAAACCTCTTATAAAAAAGACATGATCACTGGACCAAGTACTCCAACAAAGGTTTTGGATTTATTAATTTGTGTAGGGCTATTTATCTGTTTATGACCAGCAATTTGTTTCAGTTACAGTCACTGGTGGTATCCACGTCCCGCGCTTTGTTTACGCGAGGCCCACTATCCTGCGTGTCACCGCTAGTGGGCCCGGTGCAGCCATACTGTCCGCTGCAGCCTCGCCTCGCCGCGGCCGCGCAGAGGATGAGGAGGCCTGCCAGACCCAAAGCGACAAACCCATAGTTTCCCCGGGCCGCTTAGCATGGTCCGGGCTATGGATCTACATCTCGACGACGACTGGCCGAATCTCGGTGATGTGACCGCGGACAGGGAGGGAGCGCCGCTGCCGCACAAAGGCCGCGTCGCCGCCGCGGCCGCAAGCGAAGCTGCGCCGCAGCTCATCCTGGATCACGATGATCTCTCTGAGCTGCGCAACAGCAGCTTCCCTCCGGGGAAATTCAGGTCCACGGAGGTCCCGCTGAACTGTTTTGATGAGAAGATATCTGCGTGCTTCGGAAATGCTCACGCCAAGACAGACAGCATCCCTTTAGTGAGTGTGATCGCAGAGGACGCGCTGCTGGAGAAGGATGAGTGAGTGTTCGTGTTTGTGTTTGTGTGGCCTGCCTGCAGGCTTTGCGTTGACAGCCAGTGATGAAGCTGCAGGATCCGCTGCTGCAGGCTGGACTTGATGAGCATACAGGGAAATGATATGCTCGCTCAGTGAATGATTTGAGCAGCAGAGACAGACAGCTGCATGCAACCATCATTTCTTCTTAAAAGGGATATTAGCCATCAGTGCCTCGCTTTTCTTTTTCTCTTTTAAAAGGGGTTATTTTAAAATGATTTGATCTCTTTTAAAAGGTGCAATTAGCCGCACATACACGGCTTTAGCATTAATTATCAGTAAATTATGAGATGTGGTTAGATAAGACCAAAAAACAACAGCTTAAATTTTCTGCTTAAATGTTTTTATATGAGAGAACTTTCCTTACCAACACTGTAGTGTGGTATTATTTTCAGTAGGCTGCCATTACAAACATATCATCAGAGGTATTTTTAACCAGATAAGCTGAGTTGGGGATTATATGTTTAATCTTGGCATCCAAACTCTTTAATCTGTTTGTTATATTGTTGGGTGTAAAGTCTAAAAGTAGTTCTTAAGTGTGCACAGCAACTAATAACGTCACTGACAGCAATATAGGTTTGTTTTCCAGTAACTGACATAACTACATGGATACTTCAGCAATCCAATTAAACTTAATGATCTTATAGGCACAGCAAGTTTATTTATAGCAGGTGTCATACACAAAGCCATGTAAAGTGCTTTATATCAAGCGTAAGAGCAACAAAAACAGCAGGGAAACATTGAGAGATAATTATTATGTTAAATAATTATATAAGATAATATTTTTCATATGATTTATTTTCTCCTTTATTTAATCTGATTGAAAAACCTCACTGAGATTTAAAATCTTTGTTTTCAAGCGTGACATATTGAAGAAGGCAACACAACCGGATATACTTTATCACAAAACAGACAGACATCAACAATCAAACACAACAAGTAGGTAGCAGCCAGCATTAGCCCTATGAAATACAACATGGGATGAAAACAAACAGGGAGTTTTCATCTCTAACCCTTAAAATCAACTTAAACTCCCCCAGAGAGATTATTTTTGTTCATTTCAAATCATTTTGTAAGATATTCCAAGTGAAAGCAGCATCATATTTCCCTTAGTTCTGTTTTCACCGAGTGAGATTCAACAGAAGAAGCATGCTCTGCAGGTTTACTAGAAGTATATGCAAGGTATTAAATAGGTATTAACGCACACACCCACGCCCTCACACACACACCCTTACGTACACACCCACCCACAACGCACACCCACCCACAACGCACACACCCACGCCCTCACACACACACCCACACTCACCCACCCACACACACACACACACATTCTACACCCACACTCGCACACACACACACACTCTCTCCATCCTCTCACACATACACCATTAGCCCGCCACCTGATGCCCTGGGGGGAAAAACCCACCCAGGACGAGAGGAGACACAAACCCGGCACCCCCCCACCACACCCCGCCCCACCCCCCACTCCCAACCCATTTTTGTTACTAACCGGTCCCCCCCAGGGACCAGCCACCAGCCCAGAGGGCACCTTCCTCTCTCTGAGCGGGAGGGGGGCGAGGTGCAGAAAGGCAGCCCCAGGCCCATGCCCCCCCGCACAGCCAGGGCGCCCCCCCGGAGGCCACCTCCTACCACAAACACACACACACACACCTCTGCACATTCATACACACGCACCTAAACACACACACACCTTCACAGCCGCACCTCTACATACACGCACACCCAAAAAAAACACACACACACACACACCCCCACACGCGCCTGCACACACACACACACACCCTCACACCTGCATGCACACACACTTCTGCACATTCATACGCACGCACCTAAACACACACCGACCTCCACAGCCGCACCTCATACACACGCACACCCACAAAAACACACACACACCTCAATCACCTACACACACACACACACCCATCCATCCATCCACACACACCCATCCACACACACACACACACACACACACAGACAAAAAGGTTCCAGGGCTGCAGTCAGACACCAGGGTGCCGGCCAACCAACCGACGGCATGGCACACCCGGACTGGTCCAAAACCCCCCTAGCAGCGGCAGACCCCCCAACCCCAGGAGCGGGGACAGCCCCCGCACCCCAGAGCCCGGAGCCCCCACCCGGACCACCCCAGACCCGACCGGCCACCCGGCCAGGGCCGACGGCCACTGACCCAGGCGCCCCTGTTTTCTTTTGCTTGAATTGAAATAAAAGCCCAAGCCGGTCATCTTCTCTGTTCAAAGGGAGTGAAACAAAGACTTGGATCAGTATACCTGCTCTTCACTAAATACATGAGCAATGTCATTAGTTGAAGTTATTAGTCTGAATATCAAAGCTGTTTGATGAGATCTTTGATCTCTGACTTTATGTGACTTTTCCCCTTTGGATGTCAACGGATACTGTTTTCAGGGATTAGAAGTTTCGAAACTATGATTCCAAGACCACACTCAAAACCATTTTAACCATTGTATTCCACTTTTAACAGCACCCGTTTATGGTTTATGCACTGTAGACACTAATTGCTGCAGTTTTCAGAGTTATCTACAGCCATTGTTTTTTGCAAGTCATGAAAATAAAGCAAGAGGGAGATATTTCAAATTTTTTCTGTAAGGGATCTAGATGAGGCTGTAACAGGCCCCAAAGGCAGCAGCCCTGCCATCCCTCAGTGTGGAGCTAGACATTAGGATCCAGTCTACTACTGCTACCACTAGACTGAGCCAGAACTAAGCCATTAAGCCCTTTACTTACACATCAAGCATCACATACTGCACCCAAAAACATCTAGCTTTTTTATTTTGTGGACCTTTCTGAACTTGTTGATCCAGATTATGAATGTAAAAACTAAGGCTGTCAGTTGATTTAAAATTATTATAATTAGATTAATTCATTAAAAAGGTTATAATTAATTAATTGCATTTTAACCACAAATCTGCTAAAGCAGTCATGGAGAACACTGGCCGTCAAGGGCCACAGTGTTTTAGGTTTTCCATGCAACCCTGCTCCAACACACTTAAAGAAAACTTTTTTTGAACGAAAACTTGCCGTTCAAAGACCGTAGCAACACCTTGCTACCCTGTGTCGCGCTCATTATGTCCACACCTGCTTTGGCCAGTGATACAGGTGGGCATAGACAACACACCTTCTTCTTCACCTCCTCCTCCTCCTTCTTCTTCTTCTTCTTCTTCTGGTGCGTTCCTTTTACCTCAGAACTGGAAAGTCGTAACTGGGGAACGATGTCAAGACCAAGTAAAAGCGGTCCAGTTCACAACTTGGGAAAATAATAAGGCACTCTACATCAAATTTCTTTGGGCCATTTCTTTGGGCCAATTGTTGTTTCGAACCAAGAAAGCAACTGTAAGAGAGCTGCAAACGTTGTTTCTAAGCAGCATCAGCTGTTTTACAACATCCACAGAAAGGAAACAGACGTTTTTAAACAACAAAGTGCCGTTAAGAAGAGCCGCACTGCTATCTGCCTGGTTTGGATCTCGTTATAACTGACAGCGGCGTCTTAGTTCATGAAAAAAGTGATTTACACTACAGCAGCATCTCGCTACATTTACCTCCAACAATACTACTTGTATGGCTGATTTAATGCAACAAAATCTGGTCAAAAGTGCAAATAAATGTGAAATTATAGGGGCTTCTCCAATGTAAACAACGCAGACATCTTGAAACGCAAAGTCCGGGCTGGAGCTTTAAGTGCGTCACCCACTGCCCGGGTCATTCAGTGGGCCGAATTGAAAATGCTCATGCATTGAATTGGCACTCTGAATTAATTGTGCTAATTCTTTTTAACGCATTAATTTACAGTGTAATTAATTAATTTAATTTAATGTAAGCGCTAAACTGACAGCCCTAGTAAAAATGATTTATTTCTCACATCTCTGTAATGTGACCACAGTTATCACAACAGTGTGAGTGAATGAGATGCATGGTTAAATACCGTCACTGTTTGCCAGTTTATGTCCAAAGGCTGAAAAAGTACCAGAAGCACCCGTGTGTTTGTTTGGCCCTTAGCTGCACACACACACACACACACACACACTTGACTGTTTATTAGGAGTAAAACCCATTTCTACATCCCATTTGTTAAATTTTGAAATTGAATGCTTCTGTTGAGTTACGGGGCCAATTCCAAGCCAGTGCAGGAGGTGTGCAGAACGATAGTTACTGCATGAAATAATGAGAAATTGCAGTGGAAATTAAGCAGGTAATAGAAATCTGATCGGCGCCTCCGTATAGGTGTAGACTCGCTAAGAAGATTGGTTTGTGGCCGGATCAATAAAGTCTGAAAATTAGACCTTTGAGGCTATTTACGAGGGTGCAGTTAGTGAGTGTGTGCATGTGTGTGAATTCCCCATTTCTGTCTCTGTGAGGACCTACTGGAAAATGACAACACCAAGTAGACATTCTCTCCTCAAAGGGTTGTTAAAAAAAAAACCTTAATGTTTCATGCTTTACACTAAGTTAGACAAAGATGTGTTTCTGCAAGTTGAGCAATGCAAAAACAAGTTTGTGTTTGTCTTATCAGGTCCGTGTGTGTCCTTACAACAAATTTACCAGGATATTGAACTAGTAAGTTCATACAGGAACGAAAAGGCCGCAGTAAAAAGCCTTGTTGGATAATGTAATGTTTGTAAAGTTCTGGAAACTTTGTACCTGAAGTTTAATCTAACTCTGCACTTGCAGGAGAAAAAAGATTTCCCCCCAGTAGAATTTTTCTCAATAAAAAGACTAATGTACCATCGTGGGGAAGGTTGGTTATCTATTAGAGATTTAATATTGACTCGTTTTAGCAGGGATTCATTTTGATGTAAAAAAAAAAAAGTAATTACCAATCTTTGAAAACTTTCAAAACCCAATTACTGGACTTTCCGAAACTTTAACCACTGCCAAAATTGATGCTGGATGAGGTTTGCTTGGGTCCATCCATCAGTGTACAAGTAACAAAATACACAACATCCCAGTAGGATCCAGCTTCACCCTCATTTCTAACTAATCTTATATTAAGATGGCAATTTTCTACAAGTATACTACTATTTCTTTTAAGTGCCCCTACATCTCAAGTATCAGAATATTAAAGAGCTTGCCTGTTAATTTTTCAGCCCATTAAAAGGCTTTTTTTAGAAAATGGAGATAGTGCAACGCTTGTCACTGCACCAAAGTAATCCATTTTCAAATGTGTGTAAGCCTATTAAGACTGGGACCAATCTGATCGTGTACGATAACATAATGAGCTCTCCATTTGTGTGCATATGCGTGTAAGCGTTATATTAGCCGAGACGGGGGAGTTTTTTTCTGTCAGTTTGACTCCTGTAATCTTTATAAATAACAGCTCTTTTTGAGTTAACCTCTTGTCGGCTCTCCTCATCCAGTGAAACCTCTCATTATGCTGGGAGACGTCTTCGCAGCTGTTCGTGTTTGTGTTGTCTGCTTGCCATCACAGCAGATGTCTGAGGGAAACACCATTGATTAGCCTGTCTGACTACATCATAGCTGCTGGGAATAAACTTCCAAGGAGCTTCTGATGGTGGGGGAAATATTTTCAAAGCAAAAACACATCAGGTTGCTGTAGCTCCATGCATGGTTACAGGATTGGAGTTTTTCCCATTATCCTCCTGTCAGGATCCAGTTAGATGAATAAGCTGGTAAAATAGCTCAAATACAGTGGAAAAGGGAAAACATTATTAGTAAAAAGGGATCTTTTTTCCTGATGGCTGTTGTGGCAGATTTGCAGGAAACAACGTCTGGTCTTTGTTTATTTTAGTCATTTGTATCTAGTTGATTAATTAGAGACTCCTTTGGATTTGTTTAATTTTATTTAACTCATTTATTATTTTTCTTTTTTTCATTCATTTTATTAATTAATTTGATATTTAATTGTTTTTAAATGGGTAGTGTACGGTGGCCGACAGGTGTAAATATGCTTCATATAAAGAAAAAGGTTGCAAATACAGAAATGCTAGCAAGAATAGCTGTACTATTATTATTAGAATTAGTATTTTTTAATTTCTTTTAAAAACTGGTGTTTCATGGACCAAAAATGGACTCAAAACAGCCCTACAGGGTAAAACCAGTTGTTGTTTTTCACACTTAAATGTGATATAGAGCCATACCTTTTGTTCCTATACCTCACCAAAAAAACACCCTCACAGGCCCCTCCCTCCAGACGCTGAAAAAGGCCAGTCCTCCCCTTGCAGACATAGAAACTGTACATACTGAGGCTTTTGTACAGATTTGACGTTATCTGATGTAGATTCACTAGTTTCACATTTTTAGACCTTTACACCTTTGTGAAAAATGCGCTGCAATGGGATTGATTTGATCTTCTGAGTTGTACACCAGACTGTATTCTTTATCTGCTGATCCTGATCAAGGACAGCAAGCTCAAATCAAGACAGCAGCAACTTGCAGAGGACCTTTGGCAGCAGTAGGTGCCACAGGCCAGCAGTGAGGCTGCAGCGCTATCAGCTCACACTGAGACAGTTCGGGACCACCTTGTTCTAGCTGTGGTGTCTAGCTAAGGAGTTTCTGATGGGAAGTCTTCCACCTCCACAGGCCGCTCTATAGCATAATGTAGGTGCTTTGTGAAACCTTAGCGCTTGTGGCCACTGAGCTGCTGGCTGTCATTCACTTATTTCTGCCTATGCATTCATGACCCACCACTCTATGCCCCCTGATCCCACTCTGCAGTTTCTGGCATTTTTCAAAATGTGGCAGTATTTGCAATTATGCAAAAAGAAGGGTGTATAGTTGGACTTTGATCTCATTCTGTTTTTATTTAAATTTTTCATGGTTTCTTTTTGCTTTTATAAGATTAAAAATAATTTCAGGTGTAAAGGATTTAGCCTTTTAATCCCTGAAGAACTTTGAGAACAGATGTGCCAAACTGTGCCAAAATAGCCATTTTGGAGACCTCGCCTGTACTGTCTCGCATTTTGTTCTGCTTCACCTTATCAGAGTTCACTTTTTGCAGGCTGTCCACCCGAGGGAAACAAACTGTTCCTCATTCTGATTGCGCATGCTTTCATGGTTTCATGGTTCTCAGCCTGAGGGGAGAGCGGAGAACATTGAGTGACCAGGGTGGGCTAGACCTTTGAGAATGGCTCTATGCACCTCTGAAGCCAAGCTGAGTGGATGTCCTCAAGCTAGGGAGGAAGAAATTCTACAATCCTCAGCTGTGTTGACTCTCCGCTGCAGGTCCTTCCTGTCTGTGACAGTGCCGCTACAGTACAATGCCACACCGAACAGCAGTATGACAGGGTGGACTTTCTGCTTTCACAGCCCACAGTAAACTAGAAATCTTAACAAAAGTCCTCTTTATGACCTTTTTACATTAAGGCTTCAGGTAGGGTTTTCAGTAATCCGGATCCCAAGAAACATGAAGCGATGTTTAAATTATTGGGGATTCAATGTTTAATCCCCAATAATCTGTCCCCTTTTTCCTGAATCAACGGCCATTTCCTTCATCCTTTCAGTATTCAGGATCGGGCCATTGTCCTTGTATCAGTATGAGTGTGGGCCACCTCCTAGTAGGCTGCCTTTTTGTTGTCGCTTAATCACCATGACAATTATTAGTTATATCATCATCCTAAAAAATTAAACATATTATCAAATCTCACAAATGCTCCCTTTACAATGACTCCTGAAGACCTTGCAGTTGCAGAAATATACTTAGAAATGACAGACATGGCCAAGGAAAGCCAAGCAACTACCCGGTCACAAAGCTGAGTTGTCTCAGAAACTCTTAACACGCTGTACAGCACCTAGGTCGTGAAAGAGCCGGAAGTGGGGAAAGCATGGGGAGTAACAAAGTGCATGTGCGTTCTCTGTGTTGTGCATCGTCTCTGAAAATGTCGGGAAATTAATTAGTTTGACTTCCTGATGTAGCCAATTGTCTGCACGGTCAGCGATAGCAGTGGTTGGGGCTCACAGCCTGAGGGGGCAATTAAAAAAAAGAAACCTCCCAAAGTTCAAAGACCTTCTCAAAGTCATGACACAGTTAAGCTGGAACACACGTTTGGAAGGATTCGGTGTCAGACGTTGCCTGAGAATCTGCCCATTTTCGCCAGCATCAAAGCAATCCAGTGATGGCTGTCATTGCATGACAGCTATCATTATGATAGAAAAGCCAGCGTACCTTTAACGGAGCCTACCTCGTGGCTTTTTATGTTTCCCCTTTCACAGGCATAGGAATTTTCCATACAAAACTAACAATTATAAATAATCAATCTATCTTATATTTTCTCTTATTTTTCCTTTCTTGAAAACAATACTCAAGGAACACGATGCAAACTGTAACTCCTCCCTGGTAAGTCTGCTTGATAAATTCGGCACGTTCATGCCGGGCGAAATGAATCACATCAGCGCCTGCAAAACAAGCAGCAAGACGCCTCATTAAAGCAAACCCAGAGTCTCCAAAGAGCAAGTTCGAACATTTTCCAGGTCTTACAGGTCTACCCAATTACATGCCAGTGGGATTTAATAGATGGTTAATAGAAAGTATGTGCACTGTTCTTTGTTTAGTGCACACTGTACAAAGAACACTGTACACTCCCAAACCCCCCCATCACCATGAAAAGTAGTTATTCCAACTTTTACTTCAACAGCATAAACATATACTTTTTAAAAGTATATGATCAGTCATTCAAATCACATAAAAAGTTTCTAATAATTTTAATAAGAACTAAAACATGTGACTTTTTATCTGTTTTGTTTTATTTATTTAACCCTTTTAGACCTCATTCATATGAAAAATAAGTTTTCAAAGGGTCCAAGACAGCAGCAGCACTGCTAAAGATTTTACGGCCACACATAAACAATACAGACCAAATAAAACGGAACACATACAAAAAGACATAACTGCCTCTAAACAACCAACATTTTCTTTAGAAAATCCAATGAGCCTGTTTCTTGACATCTCAAGTCTTTCTTTTTGAAGTATCATTCCAGGCATGAAAACTTTTTCCATCTCTGTTCGTACCCCTGGGACAGAAATTAATTAAAACTCCCGTGAGAGAAGACTGTAAATAAACCAGGCCCACAGTGGCTAATCGGGAGGACTGGGATAATTCCCGACTGGCCGGTCTGATGATTGGGCTGCAAGAATCTGCATTTTGTTTGTTTTGGGGGGTTGAAGTTTAATCACATTACCATGCTACGCTGTCCCTGGGCCACCGCCTCCTATGGCACCCCTCATGTTGGTTGTTTTCTTCCTGAAGATGCACCCTGACACAGGGGATGCTACAACATTCTCGTCCTTCTCGTTTTTGTGGAGATCAGTGTTACCAATCAGGAACTGGGATTACCTTTTAAAATGAAGCCCTGCAGGTCAGGCTGGGCTTCCCTCCACACTGCACACATGCCTGAAAACAAGGGAGATTTTTCCTCTGCAGGTTATTGAACAGAACAGCTGAAACTGGGATAGTAAATGATTTTTTTTTTCAATGTACACAGCAATCTCCAAATCAAATAAAAGCCCCAAATGGTAAAATAAGAGACCATGTAGCAGTGGTTCAGTGGCAAGTCTAAAAGAATACTGTTCATGTTATGAACAAAAAGAAAAGAAAGAAACCTCCTCCTTCTGGTCAAATGTACTTCAGAAACTTTTGATAATTTTGAGCTGCAGAATTCCTCAATCACCCCCTACTCAGTCTACTCAGTATTTTCACGTAAATGTACCACCTCCCAGTTAAATAGAAACCCACTTCTTATTTCTCTAGTTATTGCCAAGAAAACCATTTTTCAATACTGGAAATCTAAAACTATGTAACATATCAATCACTGGATCAATCTTCTCATAGAATACATTGGGCTGGAATACCACACATTCATACGCAATAACAACACCACCACCTTCAGTCATTCATTCATGAAAACCATTCCTGAAACATCTCAATTTAAACATAACGTCTGGATCTGAAGCCATGCACATTATTCCACAGATCAATCTAATACATAAAACAGAAATCAAGTGATAATGATGACAACAATAATTCATCTCTAATATCTATAACTATCTGAAATATCACTATTATTATTATTAAGGAGATAATTGTCTCTCTAACAGAATTACTTGGCTATAAAACATGCATGTTGCTAAGCAATATTGTAATGTTATAAAATTTTTGCCTTCATCACTATAACTATTATTAGTTATCATTTCATTATTATTCATTATTTCATTCTTTTTTTAAAAATAATTATTTATCTATTTTTCTTCCCGGAAATGATGTTGGATGTATTGGGTTCAACGACAGTAGCTATTATTATCATAAATCTGACAAGTCTAACTCAGGATAGGCCAATAATAATTCTTCTT
>JAVQJG010189210.1:0-11552 GCA_036024015.1 Craterocephalus amniculus | reverse complement strand
TTCGGCATGACTGCGGTTGGACTACAAAAATCGAAGCGAAGGGGAAAATGGCGGATCACAAAACTGTTTACCCGGAAGTCCATGACCATATTTAGCGGAACCGCAGCAAATACAGCGACGTAATAGATAGAAAAACGTAACAGATAGCAGTGAAAACAAAACGGACTGAAAAATATGACCAAAAAAGGATAATAAGATTTATATGCTGCACCGGAAGTGAATAAAGGACATTTTTCTGCACTCTTGAACACTCGGAAAAGACAAAAACGGGTATTTAAGGGCTTGGAAAAGTGGATTTTGCATGATACGTTCCCTTTAAGTAAACACTTGGAAATTGAAGCACATTCACAGCATGCTATGCGGTTCAACCAGAGGAAAGGCTTTGAGGATGGCAAGCCAGAGATTGGCCAAAATGTAAAGTGTGTGAATAGAAAAACAGTTAAATGATGTCTCAAATAGGAACAAAATATTTGTTATATAGTCTGCAAATATGGGATAGTTGATAGTCAATTCCTTCTGGTCATGCACAACAATGGGGATACAATAAGTATTTGACGAATGTAAGACAGTATTTAAAGGGGGGACATATCATGCAAAATGCACTTTTTTAAGCTCTTAAATACCTGTTTTTGTCTTTGTAATTTATTTACTTCCGGTGCCACGTATATATCTTATTATTATTACGTTTACCTATCTATTACGTCACTGTATCTGCTGCGGTTCCGCTAAATATGGTCATGGTATTTTTTTTAAAAGTTGTCCGCCGATCTTTATTGGCTAAGAGGCTAAGGGGGTGGAGTCGAACAGAGAAAAACGCTCTGTAACCAGGAAGGGTGAAATGTCAGAAATGTTCAGATTTAAAGAGACAGCATCAAATCGAGCTTCTCTCATTGACTGTAAAGAAACACCACAGAACGGGTTAAGAAGGGGAGCTATACAAACAATGATCTCAGACCAAAGGATTGCAATTTACGTTACATAAACCATAAATGAATGATTTACCTGTTAAAAGGAAGGATTTATAAGCATATGTACACTTTAATAATTCTCAGTAAAAAAAATAATTAAATAAAAATAAATAAATAAATAAAATAAGATCATCAACTGAACTATGCAGCGATAGTAGAGGATGGTAGAGCCCTCATGCTTGGAGGTCTTAATTTCTCTTTCCTTCTTTGACTTCACTAGATATCCATTGCCCACAGATGGCAGAGTAGAAGATGAGGCAAAATAAGAGCCACAGATTCAAAAGAAAGAAATGCCACATGACAGTACAAGGGAGGCCCATTTCATTTGCCAGGACAAAAGCATGACCAAAGCTGAGGAATGCTATGAATAAATGACATGCATTATTTCACCTGGATCTGCTGTGACTTTCACTGTTTTTGTTAACTTTGTCATTTTCCCGCTCTCTCCAATCACAGCACCATGCCTGCACAAATGGGAGTTTCTGAAATGAGTCCAGGGCACCAGCATGTTTCTCCTCCCCTTTGTCTGTGCTGTTAAGAATGTTCCCTCACTGCTGCTGTGTAAATGTCCCCTGCTTGGCTGATGGATCTTCACAGGGTAGATTCAACAGCAGGCTCTGATTGAATTTCCCTCCATCAGATTAATCTCGAGCAGACACATGGAGCTATCTCCACACATGCATAAAAACACTTATTTAGAGTTCATCCACGTGAAGACGACCAGAATTGCCAAACCCCGAATACATGTGTGCAAAAAATAAAAAAAACATTTACAAACATCCGCAAAAAAGTGTCTTACTGAAACTGTATGGCCTTGCATTATTTAGCAAATGGTCTGCAGTCTCAAATCTCTCAGTTCATAACCAATTTCCAAGAGCAGCTATCGTTTGGTGCAGACTAAATGCCTCTGTGGTCAAATGGATAAACTTAGAACCAATGAGATCAATGGAGCACAAAACAAACCGCTGGGTGACGAATAATGTAAATGCTCTGTGATGGAGAAAAGACCCTCCTGGTTCTTAAAAACTGTTCAAAATGTTCCACATCAACAGCACCATCAATGTTGTTTATGAAAGTGCCTGACCAGTGCTTAGCCTGTTCTACATTATTCTCTAATTGGCCAGGCACAAGCAAGGCTGGTAGATATGTTCTCTGACAGTACAGGGCCAGACTCTTCCCGCACAAATGGAACATGAATCACCCTTTTCTCTGGCTAATTTCAAGGTAATATGTAGAGTGATGTAGCACAAAACATTCTGTCTTGTTGGCCATCCAGAAGAATAAGCATGTGCAGAATGGCTAGAAGGCAAAGTGAATTTTATATTAGAGCAGAAGAAGCATACCTCATGTATCTGAAATTATTTTAACAATAAAATCTAACGTTGGGTACTTTTCACATTTATATAATGCAGTCCTAAAACCCAATTGATTTATTGTGACCACAATGCAACAATAGAAGAATAAGAGCTGACAGCTATAATTATCTCTCCTAACGTGACCGTACATGGCTTTTAATTATCGTTTTATTGTTAATCTCTCACTCTTGAATTAAGGCAAACTGTTACAATGCTTCTTAAGCAATATCATGCTGCACAATCCTAGCTGAGGAAGACATGAACTTGGAAATATCACAAAAAATGGGACTGTTTTTGTTTTTTTTGTTTTTTTCAACAATTGAAGTTCTGTTTAACAAAGGCAAAGTAGTTTCGGACTTGTGACTGCTTTATTATAAATGCATAAACTATAATAGACAAACTGAGCTACTCAGATGCTTATCTTACAATTTCTGAAATTCTGTCTGCAATCCTACTGAAAGCAGAGGCGGTTTTATTGAGCCATTTATCTACATTTGTACAAGAACTAATGAGTCATTGTTATAATTTCAAAATCAATCCTGAATCGTTATACATTATTCCACTGTTTGTTTTCTGGGTGAGGTTAATTTTCTGCATGCAATCCAACAAGGACAGCTTTCGAAAAAACTGGATAAAGGCTCCAAGTGTCTCCTTCACAGCTGGCCAGATGTTCATGTGCAGAGAACACTATGGAAGACCTTCTGTATTGTTTGTACATACATTTACGTGCAAAGGAAGAAGCTGCAGAAAAATCTCTAGAACAGCTGCTCCCCCACACATCTGTTTCCACTCAGACAAGGGTGTCATTTTAACAATCTTGCCGACTGCCAAAGTCTTTTATGCACTAGTTGGTGCAAAATTAAACTTTTTGAAGTGCCAATAAGAAGTGCTGCTTTAATGTGTCAGCGTCTTAAAACAAATGATGCCTGATTAGATGTAGACTGGTATGACAAATCTTATCTAAGCTATGCACAAATCCACATAAATATGAAAATTAAGCAAGCTAATACAACCAGTAAAACTGAATAACTGGACAGAGACATCTTTACAGCCTAACAGCTTTAAAATTTTGGAAACTGACACAAAGACATTTCAAGCTACATTTGCATTAGATGAACTTGTCAACCCACAGCTCAGTGCTCTACCGGAGCAATCACCATGACCAATTCCACTCACATGACTGGCTTTTAAACCCACAAAGTCACACCCTGTATGAACAAATATGAACAAAAGTTTTAGGTTTCCCCGCAGGAATTCCTGTCATTTAGAGTGTCATTTCCTCTGTAGTGATTCAACTCAGATATTGATTTTGGAATTTGTTTAAATCATGGTTCAACTTTTGGACCACCTAGGTAATAATGCAACAAATACCAGCAATGCTAACATGAGTTTGCAGTACTGAAAAGTATACTAGTATGAAAGACAGTTATGAAGCCTCTAAAAAACAAAAAGATTCTACAAAAAAAAAGAGAACATGAATTGGCTTTAAAAAACGGTGTCTTGTATTCACACTGTACACCTCTTTCCCCAGCAGGCAGTCATTCCAAAAACAGTTGTACAAGATGCAGATTACATGCCAACATTAGTATAGCACTGGGTGGGAAAGTTGAAAGGGAGGCACACATCCATATCTATTAATAGTTTAAGCAAAATAAAGATAAAGTAGTGTGTGAATGAGTAATAAAAAGGGCAAACAGAGTAAAATGTTTGGGCTAAGGCTCAAATATAGCTGATACCTCATCTTTACTTACCAGTTCGGAGTAAATGTAAAGAAAACACCAGGAGCAGCACAGCATTTCCTCCAGCTATAATCTTTGATTTTGTCTTGCCTTGTATATTGAGTTCCCCCCTACTTCGTCCCCTTTAATATAATTGCATTTCTTATCACTAAGTTGGTCCAAACACTGCACCTTGATTACTTACAAGTAATACTTAAAATTATGCTTTCTCTCCCCAGCAAGCATATTCCTACCAATTTAGAGATAAGCCCTCTCCTTCTGTTCATCAATATTTTTACAAAGCTAAATTAAATCAGGCCATGTCCTGACATCCTTTCAAATCTTTTAGCCTTGGCTTAAACCAACACCTCAAAAGACATGGAAAAAAATGCCAGAAAATGATTTGGTCCATTTATAGGACATTACAGGACACAACATGCATTTTTTATTAAACAGTTTAGTTATAAAAGCAACCAACTAACAGAGGCTTCATTAGCAAAACCTACATCTTACTGCTGGTGGGAAAGAGTAAGGCGAGAAGGATGCAAACTTAGTTAAATATGTTGCCCAAATGCATAATGATGGCATCTTAAGATGGCAACAAACAGCAGCAGGAAAACCTTTAAGAAAAGCAGACTTACACCATGTTAAAGTAATTACAAACCTTATCCCATAACATTTGTCAAGAGGATAGATCATAATCAGAAAGCCCAGCATCTGATTGAAAATCATTTCTCCTCCGATCTGATATCTTCAAAGCTTTACTGTGGTTGAGACAACATTTGAAATAAAAAAAAGGTTCACTCAGGTTATCAAGGCGCTGTTGGTTTCTTCACCAGATGGCAAGCGTTGTCTCACCTCTTTCTTCTCCTCTGCCCACTAATTTTCCTCAGTTTTATCAAGAATGCCAATCACGCTAAATCTATTCTTGCTGAGAGAGATATTACCTTCTGCCAAAAGTGTCATTGTGAAGCCCACCAAGTCAAATGATTGTAGATGCATTTATGAGATTCAAGCTTCTGTTTACAGCAATAATTTCTCTCAGCCGGGGTTATTACTGCAAAGCACCCTGTGTATAGATCATCTGTTGAACACATCTCATCTTTCATGCTCTTTCCCTTCTACCCTTCCTCAGCAAAACAGTAGCTAATTAGTTCTAGCAGTTTCGTACTAATTTACCAACGTACTTTCACGCCCATCCTCAAACTTCATGAAGGTGTTTAAAGATAAAATGTGTCCACACTATTAATGTCCAATTGTGGGCGGTTAATGCTTGTCGCTGTGTTCTGACTGAAGAAGACTGATGAAGAAGTCTTGCTGGGATGATATATGCATGATAAGTGACTGTGAATCAAACTGTGAGTTGAATCACAGCACTAGGGAGAAAATGGCAGAAAGAGTGTGACGGAGAAAGTGAAAAGGGAAGAGACAATGAAAAGAGACGAGCAGATGAGCGTCTGGGTTTGGTAATTGTAATGGTGTCAAATGAGTAAGGACATTACTGTAACATGCCTTTTAGGGCATTACACCCTATTTGTTATGTCTTTTAAATACCCAGGCCATGCCTACTTATGAAACAAAAGCTAAAAAATAATTTGCATTACTTGAATATGTAACAAACATTTCATTTTCTTTCTTCTGTATATTAGACGGATGAGTTTGCATGAAATCATGGAGTCATTCTTGGCAGTAAATTACCTCAAGTGCAAATTAAAAGGAATGTCAAATGAGCTCTTTTGCATATTCTGCTGTTATGTTTTTTCCCAATTTTACCTAAATCGGGAATCATCTAAATCATTTCAATCATTTTCATTAAACATTAGTATATTGTTCTTTTTAGAAGATATACAAATCTAAATAATTTTGAAAGCAAACAAATTAAAAGCAAAGAAACTGCTAAAGAACACATTATCTTCCATTAATCTATTAATTCACAACATGAAAAATAACTGGTACTGTAACAACTCTGATAGCGCTTTAATCTTTGAAGCAAAAATGCCTGATATTCTCTTGCACCATTATTTCATAAACTCTGCCAACTAAAGCTGGGAGGTTATGTTTTTGTGGCGGCCTACATTTGTCTGTCTGTTAGCAATATAGCTCAAAAAGTAATGGACAGATTACCATTAAATTTTCAAGACATCTCTGAAATGTTACAATGATGAACTTATAAGAGTTTGGGGTTAATCTAGGTCATCATATGGATACAGAAATCCTTGTACTACCAACATTCTAATAAACCTTAGAACCACCTGAGGGGGTCAATTTGGCTGTATAAAAAAAGAAAAAAAGACAGCATTGACTGACATCATTTTCCCCCCTTTAAATATTTTATCATTCAGAATTAAAGAAAGCTTCCATACAGTAGATAATCAGTAAATTAGAAGTAAAGCTTGTATTTTAAATAGAATTTGTCAAGTTCTAGCTTGCAGCATTCACTTATCAGCTAACAATTTTCAGAACCTATTTAGATTTTTTTTGCCAATACTGATTTTTTTGCATCATATGTGAATAGCTCAATAATGAATGCACAGCGGGTCATTGATGTATTTCCGGTTGAGGACATATGCATTTAGTGCAGCCAGTTCCAAAACGTTATAAAACACTGCAGTAAGTCATCTTTTAGCTACACGTAGATGTTATAATCCCACATACTACTACTACTACTACTACTACTAGTCATTTAGCAGATGCTTTTATCCAAAGCGACTTACATTTGAGAGAATAACACAAGCAAGAAATCAAAGAGTAGGATACTGAAACAAATTTAAAATCAGTGCTGGGAATGGGTAGTTCATCAGAGCAACTGACTGTATCACATGACCCCTGACCTTGTCACATGGCCCCAGGCCCTTGGTGGCCACATTTGTCTGCTTGATGTGGCTGACAGTCTGTCTACCCAGCAGGTCCTCTCAGGCCTTACTCTCGGCCACTGATCCGCACTGATGAGAAACCAGGCCGTCTGTTAGCTTTCCCACGCCAGGCTTGTTGGCAAATGGTGCAACCCACTGCCACCCACAAATACACACTCATGGACACTTAATTTGTACACAAAATTTACATATGTTGGCATTTCAACACCATTATTGGTGCATGTCCTCTGTATTACGCTGTATGAACATAAATGTACACATGCACCATGGCCACCTTGACGTTTTTCAGCTGGCACTGTGTTACTGTACGAACACTATGGCTCCTGCCATATGGTTACTGACATACTGCTCTTCATTAGGGCTCAAAGCGACAGCCTTCCGGGACCAAACTGCAACTCAGTGACACATCATGGGTGAAAAGGCTTCAACACATATGACCCTGCTTATCTCATGATCATATACTACAAAGGTTACATTTTAATTGAGTCTTTGTTCATAAATGTAAACAGTTTCCCCATAAATTTGTATGAGAAGCAATGGTGAATTTCTGGACCAGTTTTCAGAGTAGACATTTAAGAAGTGCATGGAATTAACAATATTTTATATAACGTATCCAGGGATTTTTATTCATTCCCTTATCAATTTTTCACCCAATATTCCATGAATGAAACAAGTATCTGGAGTTTACACTATAACCCTGTCTCTCCATTTAATATCCTAAGCAGAGTCAACTTTTAGTTCAGTGTCTTTATCAACTCCACATAAAAAATGTAATGATACAGATCAATATCTTCAAATGTGGCCAGTAAAATGCCTCATTTAATGTAGAAACGGACTATGGATGTTTAGATGAATTAAGTCGCCCAAAAATGCAATAAAATGAAAACTACATTATGACTCTTAGTAATGCAAGACTACCATCTTAACTCTAAACAGTTTTCAATGTTAGATAAATCAGTGATGCACAGTTGCTGGCTTCTGGATTCCCCGATCATTATATCAGGGTGGTGTCTGCCTGCCTTTGAACAGGTTTATACGTTCTCATTTTACCAAACAAGTAAACAGTGTGACAAATCTGTGCACAACTGTTTTCTGCCAAAGCACACACTGAAAAATACTTCCCCCTCCAAATCTCCATGAAGCGCATAGGAGCTAATAAACACTTTTATTAAAAAAAGTTTTACGTTTTTTTTTGTTTGTTTGTTTTTCAAAATAAGTAATTTGCTACTAATACAAACATCACACAGCAGTGGTTCATTTCTGTGTTGCATCTAAACTTTTTTGTTGAAGTTTACTGGAAGAATCCTGAGCACTTTAGTTTTAGATTTATACAGAAGTATATGTTACAAGGAAAACTGTATTTTTAAATCTATTTCTTTTAATACTTTGAAAAAAAAATCCATATGACCATTGTTTCTGTTTATTACATGTTAAGTTACTTACTTTTAACTAGGAGGTGTGATCATACCTCAGATATGTCTGTTACGCAAGCTCACATAAAAGGGGCAAAGTTTGCAATATCTGTCTGATCTCAGACCGGAGAAACCCTGCAGAGCAGCCTATTTTAACCATGGAGGTGCACACAATTTTCCTCAGAAACATTCCCAATTCATTGGCTCAGGCCAAAAGCAACAGTGTTGCTGCAGCAACAGACAGTGAGGAAAGCTGGCGGGAAATTTATGATGCTACTAATGAATAAATTCATCAGATTATATCATAATCATCCACTGGACAATATAAACAAACATTTCTCTGATCACTTTGTTACAGCCCAAGTGTTTTAGGGAGAGCCCTTCCTCAGTTGTTCTTTTCCTTCATTTTCTCTCTTCAGTTCTTTCAGGCTCAGCAGCCTCCTTTAAGTGCATTTGGGGTTAAACAATTCTTTACCATGATGAACAGGTCCGTGCACTTTCCATAAATTCTGGTTCTGTAGCTGTGCCGCAACTGTAGTGACACCAAACGGACTTGGGAAAAAGTAAAAAACAAGTAGGAAAAACATATTTCAAAGCAGTCAGTGGCATGAATTTATTTCTACGGGAATTTTTTTTTTTTCCTAAAAACTGTTTTCCTAGTGCTCCTCCTACAATCTGTGCGCCAGTGTCAGCAGGGTTTTACAAATGGACAGGCCAATTTCCAAGACAACTGATTGGTTTTAATCACAATTACATTTGTACTTACATTGATTGCCAAAAGTAGTCATTAACTGTCACCTGCAGGCTGAGCTAAAACGTGGTAAGGTGTGTTAAGTTAAATGTTTAATGTTAAATGGTCAAACTGTGTCCTGTGAATTCACTGCATTTAACTTACACATGCTGTTAAAACCACATGCAATGCAAGTGGCACCAGAAAACCCTTCTTGTTCACACTTTAGTTAACAGAAGTTCTGACCTTTAATCAATGCCATCGGCCACAGTAAAATTCTTAAGCACATTTTTAATCATATGACTTTAAATGCCAAATTAGTTATTTAATACTACTTTAATATAGTGTTGCATCAGATTTTTCTTTTTCCCCAAATCTTTCCATGTATCACATGCTGCTGGGAGATTCCAACCAACATCTATTCTCAATGAATAAAACAAGTACAGCCTAGATTCATCAAGAAAATGTCAACACAAAGGGAAAATGAACAGCCACAATTTTCTTAGAGCCTGTAGTGACATTTCAGTCATGCCTGACTAAATACATTAAACAGACTTGAGCAGAACTTAACCTGCATTCTGAACAGAAATCCAGAAACGTCAGGCTTTTTTTCTCTAAATGCTTTGCAATCCAACAAGATAAATAAGTAAAGTAAGGAGATTACTTTTAAAACATACCGTGTGAAATTAGAATCAATATTGAGCGATGGAATATCAATGCTGGGGCTTTCACACAACCGACTGCAGCGTGAGAAAGAAAATGTCTTAATATTTAGAGAAAGAGCTTTGAAAGCTTTTCCCCTCTGCTCAAGATTAAACTTGTTGGAAAACTCATTAACCCCATTCAAATGAGCCAGGAAGAAATTGTAAAAAGGCCAGGACCTTCTCACATTTCCATTATTATGTTACTAAAATAGTTTATTCATTTACAATAGAGTCATCCTTTAATGACCTGTACATTTCAATGCATTCATTTCTGATCTTTGTTTGAGATTTCAGACTCACAGACATTCTAAAATATTCACAAAAGTGTGTATGTGTTAAAAAGAATTCTACACAGTTTCCACTAAGGTTTGATAGAGCTGCTATGCAAATGTTTTAACAGAATACGCCGTATAATGAGGCATCATTCAGCACAAGAAAGGGAAGCCAGATGTGATGGGGACAGTTTCAAGAAAAGATAAAAAAGGTATAAACCATGGGAGGTGACTCAAGCAGAGACAGCGTAAGAGCTAAGAGCTGCCTGTGGTACTCTCTAACTTCCCATCTGCTCTGAAAGCTTTGGCCGATAACAAGTCTGGAGACCTCTGCAAGACATCCTTGTCATCGCAGCAGCACCAACAAACCCAACAGGAGTAAAAAATAAAGCGCAATGGAATTAGGATTCTTATTTACTGTATTATTTGCTTATTTTTTAATTAAATGTCAGAGGAAATGACATATAAACACAATCGCTGAAGAGTAGTTGTATTTGTAAATAATTCTACAATGCCCACTACAACCATTCTGCTACAACATGTTTACTTTCTGACATTTTCCACTGACAGTATCATTGTTTGTTAAATGTACCAGTTCTTGTTCTGTTCCTCATCGTCCATAATTATAATGGTGGTGGTACGCCTTATAAGGAATGTTTTTGGTATGTATACATGTACAAATAAGTGACCATGTCAATATTTTCCCTGCCTTTAAGTGTATTAAGCTAACAGGCCAATGGAGTGTGCAAATTCAGGGTTATAAGCAGCCTCTTCATGGAGTAAAAGCAAAACATTACTGCCTGGAACCATCGAGTCATAGCTGGTAATTGTGTTTTATATTAAAAGCTGAAAAGGCTGATTGTCGGTGCTGCCCGAGTCAATAAGCAGGCCTGGTGAGGGGAGTACTCACTAGACCTACTGTGGTGATTAACTACATGTTCCTGAATTTTATTTGTGATCAAGCATGGAGATTAAAAGCTGTTGTGGTCAGGGAGAAAGATGCATTAAAGAAATGCACTGCAGGCAGAGGGGCTTTTAAGTTCACTGCAGGCTTGCTTGTGGGTACAGTGACAAACAGAGCTCCAGAATAAGCGGCTCTATCCTCCAGCAACGCTTATAGCTTCATGAAAAATGAAAAAAGAAGTGTTAAAAGGAACGTATCATGCTTTTAAATCCTTCCTTTTCATATGTAAATACTTTATTTATGGTTTATATGAAGTAAAACTGCAATCCTTTGGTCTGAAATCGCTGTTAGTATAGCTCCACACACCCCTTCTAAACCCCTGTTCTGAGGTGTTTCTTCACAGTCAATGACAGAGATTTGTTTCTATCCTATCTCTTTAAGTTTAACCGAGACATTTCACGCCTCACCCCCTTCCAGGTCACAGACCACTCTACTCAGTTCGACTCCACCCCCTTCGGCCATGTTGTAGTTTTTAGCGATTCGGTTCTGTACTGGCAGAGAAAGTAGCTTAAAAATGTCAACAACGCAAAACTCGTCCATTCAGCCTTACATGTTC
>JAVQJG010189204.1:0-16469 GCA_036024015.1 Craterocephalus amniculus | reverse complement strand
CACACACACACACACACACACACACACACACACACACACACACACACACACACACACACACACACACACACACACACAAACACAAACGTGCACATTTGCATTCGGTGACTTCTCAGTGTTGTCTCTTTTCTCACACAGATTTCCCAAAGAGGATCGGAGAAGTTCATGACACTTGACCTGGCTTATCTGGAGCAGGAAAGTAATCTCTCTCTTTTTAAAGGGCGAGCAAAAGTACACGCATAATGTTGATTTACTCATGCACATTCGTAGCCCGCATGGGCGTGAAATAAAGCCTCCGCAATCCTCAGGACTGTCTTGCTCTGATGATGCGGTCCAGAGTTTAAGCAAGTCTTTAAGCCTTATTTCACCGTGTCGGCGGTACGTAGCACTGGTCCATGAGCTGGGACTGGAGACAATGAGACAACCGGGGGGAATTCATGTGAGAAAATTGTTCTGACCTGGGGTTGTGGTGTTAATGCCCCCGGCCCCCGCAAACCAAAACACACCTGAATCAGGGATTTGATTCAACCTGGGAAATACTTATCAGTAGAGTTGTCTTAGACTGGTGGATTATGTGCATGTGTTTCCTGTCCGTTGTCTCCAGTGATGTATTTACAAGCAAATCCTGCACAAATAATCTCTCCTGTTGTCCTCGTTTTCCCGGGTTTCAAATTCTGAATGTCCCGCAGCCTCATTTATCGTCTTTCTCTCAGTCTTATTCTTATGAATTCTTTATTCTTTTCATTTTGGCTTTTAAACATTCAGTGCTCATTTTCTTCTACCTTCACTCATCCTCCATCTGTTCCACTTCACTGTCCAAAGGCTGTTCTTTATTCTATTCCACTACTTTTTTCCCCTAATTTCTATTCATCTTGCTTTAAGTTCAAATCTAGTAAGAGAAGTATGAAAGCCCACTTTTGTGTGTGAAATGTTTTGTTTTAGTACAGAAACTTACAGTTGGACTGCTGATTAGGTTTCACTATCATTCCATCATTCAAAATTAATGTGGTTGCCTCAAAAAGAAATGATTCACTTATCTCCAATACAGTTCCTTGAGAATGACAGAAAACCTCATTTTGCAATGCACTGTAAGAAAAAGCTTGAGAAGCACTGCAACATTTGTTACTAGAGTAGTTTAAATGATATCTGAAATTAAACAGAAGGGAAACTTCCAGCACAGAAGTGAAAAAATGGCATACAAATGATGAGGGAGTTTACACTGAATATAATTACGATAATGATCAAACTAGTCATGTAAACAGCTACACTGTGGTTGTTTAATGCAAATGTAGCAGCACAAATAATACTGTCATTAAATAAAGCCTTTCCCTTTGTGAAAAGCAATTACAGTACGCCTGATTGTAGAAGAAACATGACCAAATTACAATAAGAGTGTAAATTCTGCTGTTAACAACTGTGTGGCATAAGTGGAGCTATACATTAATTTCAAGCGTTTATTCGTGAATGCTAATGACTGTATCCTTTCTGGTGTCCGTTTGTGGACAGAAGTTGGTCGTTTTGACTGAAAATAGTTGAGGAGGGAAGAAGAGCAGAAAAACAAGTTAATGTTCATGTTGATTTGATATGATGAATATAGAAAAGTTAATTTTTTATAATGCTTGATGCTAACATTATAAAGTGTGTGTGCACATTGATAACTGTAAAAACAGGTAAGAGTGACATATGAGAGAGCTACAGGTAGTAATGGGGAAATGCTGGAAAAGTTGTTTTATTCAGACAATTCAGCATAAAAAGCTGAAACCAATACATTTTACGTAATAAGTACGGATGCAAGAGTTTACTTTCAGAGGCTGGAAATTTTTGTATTTAAAATCTATTTTTTATTGATTTTAAATGATACTCTAATTAGATTTTTTCATAAGCTACAAATCCTAATTAGCCAAATCTAAACAAATAAAAGCTGAAATATATTGATTTGTGTACTATTTGTCTATATATGTACATTTCATCTTTGAAGTTAAGTAACAGAAATGCATGCACTTTTTCAGGATTTTCTAATTGTCCAAACATCTTTGCTGTGTGGCCTCAATCAATGCTCCAAGCATCACTGAACTTTCAGCAAAGCACACACTCACATACACTAGTCTACACTTTAGTCCAGTTCTGCACAGTGGGTGTTAAAGTGACCTGCTGGGAGGAGCTCCTGTATTTATAGCAGCTAAATTAACAGGCTTCCCCTTCTGGGCATCTCAGAATAGTGGTCGAGCAGCCTAGATCTTATAATCCACATGCCTGGCTGAATGTCAAGCTAAATCTGTACAACAAACTGACACATTCACGGAAGCAACATATAAACACACCTTACAACACAGGCTTACGTCTAGGAGGCAGTGAGCAGAGGACAAACGAATAATCTGTAATACTCACATCTACAGAGAAAAACAGCCACAGAAATGCACTGAGAGTGTGAGCTGAGAGTGGCAGGTGTTAGACCAGTGGGCACTGTCAGAGAGGGCGACAGCCTGAGATGGTGGAAGTAGGCAGCAGACAGATAAGAAGGCAATCGGGGTGGATTGGCGACAGGGATGCAGTGCATGTTGGGCATCAAGCAGGGACACAGATGGGATGAGAGGCTCTCAGCAAAAACAAGCGAAGGATTTGAGAAGAAAGGGAGGATAGGTAGACAGAAAGAAACAGTCGGTGGGAGGAGGAAAAGGGCAGCTACAGAGCGGGGAAAAAATAATGAAAAACCAAGAAATGTCAAAGACAGGGTGAAAATGAGTGAGACGCAGGGAAATGAGAAAAGTCTGAATCAAGAGAAAGAAGTTATCTGGTAGCATAAGCCGATCTGTTGTCAAGGTAATGAGGCATAAAGCTCTGTAACTGAACAGGCGTGGAAATAATTGGGAGTATCATTTTCTCAGAGAGCAGAAGAGAGTGCAAGAAGGCATGGTGGGAAATGACAGCTACATTAAGCAGCGAAGACCTACAACTTCTTAATTACAATTTTGCAGTTCAGTCGAAGAAACTGTGGTGGCCAAGCAAACTCACAAACACCTCGCATATGTGTTCAAATAACCTGAAGTCATGCCAGCAGCTTTAACCCCTTCACTGATTTTATAAGTGAGTCCCTTCCCTTATTGGTAAATTGTGACGTGTCCCAATATTTCCAAAGCTACCTTTATTTCTACTTCAACCGATTTAAAAAATGCATAATGCTAATGTGACCTTTTAGCAGGTAATTTGAAGCCTCAGTAGATACCAGATGGTCACCTCTCTGCCTCCTCTCTGTCCCCATTTGGCTGTGTTGATACGTACTTGTGTGTCTGCGGGTTGAGATCACAGAGATACAAGCACACACACCTATACACACATGCACACAAACAACACTGCAAGGGGGATTTGACGGCGCTGCAGATGGTGTGTAATGGTTTGTTTACGATGTGTTGTTCTGCATGAGTAGGCTTTCCTGTTCAGATCACTGACCCTTGACCTCTGGCCCCTATCACTACACAGGCCAGACGCCTGCAGCTACAGCATGGGGGTTAGCCCATAGGGGCGAAGTTTAACACAAAGATGATTTGTAAAAAACATGCTGACACAAAGAACCTGGGAATGAAAGTTAGAGAGGGGAGGAGGAGGAGTTACGTAAGACACTGTCAAACAAAATGAGCTGAAAACTGAAAGTCTGTTTGGACCAAGCTAACAGCTTTTCTTCTTGGATGTCGATGTCTTTGTGTCAGCCAGATCCTCATTATACATGATAATATAATAATTATTATATAATATATAATTATTTTTATTATTAATGTTGACAATAATAATAATAATAATAATAATAATAATAATTATAATTAGTATAATAATAATAATAATAATAATAATAATAATAAATGAAATTTTATTTAAAAAATGTTTACCATGGACTGAACATCTTAAATACACCTGTAGCAACAAATAGACAAAGCTGCCTTTTTCAGCCATTTAACACCCGTTTTTTCTGGTCTGTGAACTCTGTGGTCAGACAAGAAAACACAGCCGACTGGTCAAGAACAAAACAAGTTGAGTGGTGAGACAGAGTGAAAGCAGCTTATTAGGAGATAAGCAAACAAAGTGGACATAACAATAAGGAGACGGCAACACATCAGGAGAGGACTTTTTCACACAAAGAAAGACACAATCTGATAAAAAACAAACAACAAAACAACAAGCTCATCCATATTCTGCCAATCAGCACGGCCGCATATAAGCAGACTGACACAGACGTGATCTCTATCTCTTACACATCCCCACATAAAAAACGAATCCTTGCAAATTCCTGACAACTCCCATATGTTGGGACTTTACTGACCAAAGTGCTGGCTTTAAATTAGTCAGCCACAACTATGTGCCTCGCCTCACTCCACCCTCTTCCGCTACTTTCTCTCTTACCCTCTTCCTTTCCCCCACCCAGGGTTTGGCTACATTTAGTGATGGAGGAAGCAGTTAAGTGTAAAAAAAATACTAAGATGCACATTAAAGAAACAGAGAATGAACAGTCACCGGCAAATTAGCTACGGGTGGGATAGAGTGCACGAGAAACTAAAAGATGAGGATAAATATACGGAAGTATAGGGACAGGGAGGGAAGCATTAGCATGCCTTTCATACGAACACATACACCTGAAATATGCTGCACTTTCACACACGTACAGCACAACGCCTCACACAACGCATCAGGAGTCATCTTCGGAATAAACAGAAAAGACACATCAAGCACAAACCATAGCTGAGTCACTCAAAAACAATGAACCCATTCACCAAACAATGTCCCCACATTGTCTCAGATTCCAGATGCTGGAAAGTCAGGGCACAACAACAACAACAACAGCCGTACAGGGAACTGGTGCTGGTCCTGGAAGATAGAAAGGAGGGAGGGAGAAGCAGAAACAAGTGGAGTGTTTGCAATCGTTTTATGACTTTAAAGCAGTCCAGGCCTGATCAATGCCAGGAGGCACTTAAAGCACACAAGGGCCCTCTAAGGCAAAATGCCCCGGTGCACTCTGCTCTAGGTGCCAGCATGCTGATGTCATCACTGGGGTGATTTGTTAGAGCGTCTCAAAAGTAAACCTGCTTGCTCTTACTTGAACGGGGCGATCTCTCCCTCCTCCTGACAGCTTATGCATTCGTTATCCAGTGACAATAGAGGCGGTTCCCGCTCTGTTTGCATGGAAAACTACTGTATGTGCATTTCTGTGAGAGTCCTTGTCCACATGTGCTTGCGAGAGTGTGTCCAAGTGACTCTGCAGCCAGCTGTTCTCACACAAAGGCAGTGCATTGTGCTGCAGCTGGCTCCCACACTGGGCGGAGCTGGTGCTGAAAGTGCTAAAGAGAGGAATAACGTCTATGTCTGTGTGTCATAAATCATGTTCTATGTAGATGGAAGAGGCAAAAAAAAAAAGAAATATGCTTGTGTATTTGTTCCATGTGTGCACATTGCACTTGCAAATGCATCTATTCTAATGGCAGCTGGCCTTAAACTGCTGAGTGTGTCTCAAACTATAAAACAAATTTGTTTAAAGCTATGAGAGAGCACAGGGGGCTTAGAGTCTGCCAAGCAGTGATTACTTCAGCAATTTATAGGCGCACTAAAGCTTGATTGCTCTTACATGCTGTGCACATTCACCCCAAAGTCTGTATTATCATGTAGCGGCATGCTGAGAAGGGAAGAAGGAAAATGCCGGCAAACTAGAATTATTATAAGATGAAGCAAGGATGATATAAACAGGAAGTTTGCATGCACCTGTATGTATGTTAGTGTAGCTGCTTCATTGCTGTGTGTGGTCTTTCCACATATAGCTAAACAGTCCAGCAGGGTGTAACTTTATGAAAGACTGCACAGTCTTAGAAAAGTGGTTTACGCTCAACTTGTGGGGTAGTTTGCAAAGGATAACAGCACCGCGAAACACTTCAAACAGCAGCACCTCATCCTGCTTCTCTTCTATTTTATCTCTAAAGGGAGCCGGAGAGAAGAAAACATAATACACTGAATAATGTTAATAGACTGGATTGTAAATCTCTGATTTATGGAAAAGCCAAGAAGTAGCATAACAAAATACATGCTTATGCTTCAACAGCCAAACAAATCATAAAAGACTGAGGGGGAGGGGGAACTCCCTGAATGCACCGCTGTTCAAACCTATTTACTAGAAATGTAACAGTAATTGCATTCCTGGCCAGTTCAGATACTTTAGTGTGTTTTCCCAGCTGAAGAACAAAGAAAACTGAACCATACCATCAGATGAAATTGGAAACAGAGGAGAGGTGACAGTCGCACCAAGAAGATTCCTTTTGCAATCAAATGGCAACGCAGAAACTGAACAAGAAGATTGGCACACCAGACTATCTTTAGGCTGGAAGGGGCAATTAATGAATTAAGAATTGCACACACAAACAATAATTCTAAGACCTCATCAGTACACTTAACTGGCACAATAAGTGTTGTGCGCTGCAGACTGGCGCACAGCCACCATCCATTACCCAAGCTGACACAGTATCATTAACTGATAGGTTTTCAGTGCGATCCAGAAGCAAATGCAGTGTAGGGAGAGAAAGGCTTAGGAAAGAAATGGTCATGAAGCAGGTCTTTCTGAGCCCCTTGATCAAAGACCATTGTGACCCCTCTCAATGAACGCACAGTCAAAGAGCATCCCTCAGTGTCAGATGAAGTAAAAGTGATTGAATCATATTAAAAGATAAACAAAGTAAAAAACGAACTGATAGAAAATTGTAATCTGAACAGTGCAGGAATTAGGGGTGGTGAAAAAAATTGTTTTTAATCGGAATCAAGATTCTTGTTCATCAAGGTTCTTGTTCATCAAGATTCATAGTCGTTTCAAAAGAATTGATTTTTTTAAATGGCTAAAAATTATTAGCTTGACCACTTTCAAAGCTGCTGCTAAGTTACAAAGACATGTTTAACTTTGCCAGGTTAGCTAAGTTTAAAAATGATCAGATTTCTTTTGAGTAATGAAACAATTCCTCAGAGCCGCTTCTGGCTTTTGGAGGAACAGAGTTAATCAGCACATTTCATCACTAAAAGAGGATTGAATGTGAATTAAGATCAGTTTGAATTGAGAATCAATACAGAATCGAAAAGGCTCCTCTTTCTCTAAAATGTCAAGTTACTGTTTGAAGAGCAGTGATGATGTCTGTGAGCAGCCGTTGTCTGTGTCACTTATCCCCAGTGCTGATACAGCCAAGAGGGTTTGTCAGGGGTGTGTGGTACAACACCATCCTGAAAAAGCTCCTTTAACTTTCCCAAGAAACCCATGGGTGCGCGCAAGGGTCATGGTGATTGACAGCTCTCAGCATGACACGTCACCTCACACCTCGGGCAAACAGAAGATTCAAGGAGCAGAGAAGGACACATAAACAGACCCCAACATGCATCCAGATCCTGAAATATGATGTCCACACGTTTGGATGCCAGTCTGGTTGTGGCTTTTGGGTTTTACAGAAGAAACCCAAAAGCCATTTTTCAGTTTTCCCAGTGCAGCTGCAATGGATAGGGGAACATAAAAAAAATATCCAAGCTAAAAATAAAAAGCAAATAGTAAGATTCTACTAAACAAAAAACATATTTTGATATCTCTTCAGTTACCCATCACTGAACACAAATCTAATGGAATTTCAAAACTGGAAGGAGAGACAGAAATATGTTCCAGTCGTAAAATTCATGAGGGGGACCTCACAGAACTGAGTGTTGCTGGACTGGGAGGATGGGAGCAAATGGCTGATGGGGAGCAACAAAGGGAGAGTGTAGAGGCCAAGAGGTCATGGAGCCACAGCTTCCTGAAAGACAGAGGCATCCCTGCTGGGTCCTGTACCATTCAGCTCCTTTACATCCTTAGTGAGGGGTGAGGGGTGATGAGTTATCTCACTCCAACGAACCAACCAAAGACTCAGTCTGCAACACACAGTGCCAGGGCTGCATAATGCATGAAAAAAAATTCACCTTCACTGATATTAGCCTGCATAACATACATATTGCAACAACTGTCTAAAAAGTGATAAATAGCAGTCCCCATTAGCATTTTATAAGGACGTGACATTACTTCCAAACGCTGCAGTGCATTCATGCTTCATGTGACGCACTGCAAACAGGCAAATCAGTAGACATATGGAATACTCATGTAAAGCACCAGAGCAAACACGTTTAACACTGCAGGGCTACATCTTTAAAAGGCTGTAGTGGACAGAACAAATCTAGTCCTCACCATCGTGTTCCCGTGTAAATCAGCTCCATTAACCCTTCACAGGGAAAACCACAGTCCCCTTCGGGTGTAACTTTCAGCTCAGGTCTCTGCCGGAGGTTCCTACTGAGTTCACTAAATTAAATAGTATTTTATGTGAAGTATAATCTTGTACGCCATCGGCATTTGGAGATCTCTGATAGCCGGATGTTTTTACACACAGTTCCATCAGAGTGATCAGCTGATGTAACAGACCAGTTACCTTCCATCGATCTCACGCTTCCATCAGATGCACGGATGTCATAACTGGATGAATATTCTTGCTTTTTTTCTATGTGCAGGTGCTGCTACACGCAAGATGACTGCATGCACAACGGTGGCGTGCACGTGGCTGCAGTGCAGCAAAAACACTTCTGTCAGTTCTCCTTTATATTTAGAAAAACTATAGCTCATTTGGTGAGGTGAATGTTTTAGGGGGGTGGGTGGGGGTGGCTCCAGGGGAGTAAATTAAATCTCTGCTTCATCTGACAGAAACTAAGTTCAATAACTGATAACCTGCACTAAAATATGAATCTGCTTTAATTTATCAAATACTGGTTAAAAAAAAAAAAAAAAAAAAATCAAACTTTTTCCAGTCTTCAGGCTGCAGGACACCACTTTAGCTATGTGATCTAGTTGTATCCCTGACCAAATAATTTTTACTCAGAAGAAGAGCAGAGTTGCTCTAACCTGGCGCATGTATGAGAAAACATCAAACCGGCCTCAAATTAGATTTATCGCGGATCACATCTCATATTGCAAGATTTCCTGATACTGAGCAGCCCTACATAATGCAACATGTTGGGAAAGCTCTCATTAGCTGACTTTTACAAATCAATGCATCCTCCTAACACGATAACTCTCCCCTAGACTGAACACTTTTAGCTGCCAGACACACAGACAGATTGTCTCAATAATCCTGGGCTTCCTCTTCTGAATCAGGATGAGGAAATCTGGGCTAATTAGCTTAGCCAGCCTAACCTGCATTTAAGCCTACCAAACTCTCCTCCTGTTGTCTTTTACCTCTGTCTTCTTTCCCAGACCACAACACAGAGACTTTCTTAGTCCAGAGCATATTGCACTAAAGCCATGCAAATGCAAATAAATGAAGAAACAAATCATGCTTAATTTGCTTGCTATTCCTATTAGCAGTCTCCTAACAGCAAAACGACTGTTTGGGAGTAGCACAGAGATGGCCTCTTAGCTGGCCATTTGGTTTTTCTTCTTGAAATGATTTTAATTAGTGGGGACAAAACCAGACTTTTAAACCCATGTGAATGGAGTTATTTGATCTGTTGTATTATACAACAGATATATTGCTGTATAAGGCAAAGGTGGTGAAAAATGAAAAAATTCTTAATGTCTGGCCAACAGTTCTGCTGAGGCTGTTTCTATAAGTCTTCATTTTTCACCACCTTTGTTTTATTCAAACTGGACAGGATGTGTGTTTCTAACCACACATGAGATCCATTGGAGTGGAGGTGAGGTTTGCCTTTGTCATAATGCTGAAAAGACTGAAGGGTAAAGATAAGGACATGTAGTTGAAAGGCAGAAAATACTCTGTAGTGATGCTGTGTGTCCTTGAATCACTATCGACTGGCAAGTGCTCTGAAGTGAACATTGTTCATTATAATATTCATGAAACTGCAGGACTTCTGAGCTGAGCTAGACCAAAAACGGATATCATTAAAATGACCCTCTGTCCAGTATTATAACATATAACATTCTTGTGGTTTTGCACTTAAAATCTTGCCTCATTACAATCAGCTAATTCTCTGACTATTACTGACACTTTTAAAGCATTAAATGACACAAAAAACCCTTGAACAGTTCACATGACACTCAGTGTTTTTTGAAGTGGTGTACTATTCGTGTGCAACCTCAGGATATCACACTGCTCCAGCCCTTTGCCTCAGGAGGAAATCACAAAGAAATGAACAGATGATGCTCTGTGTGCACATCATTGCTTGAATCATGGGGCGATTCCAGCTTTTATGATAATGAGGACCACTTCCAGGCACGTCACACGGTAAATTAAAACTAGAAACTGCCTAGAAACAAAAACTGTCTCATACCTTCACAAAGGTACCTATTTGCATCGCTTTCAGATGTAGACTGACCTCCTGTCCTCCAAAATCCTAGCACCACATTTGGACATGAAATTTCAAGTTGTCTAAATTCTGATTGTCTGAAGTCAGCTTGAACCTGGAGGGGCAGACCAGGGTGGATCTCTTCACTGAACTGGAATAAAGTATCGGAAGTTCAGAGTCTAACTCTTTAAGTGGTTTCCTAACAGCTTTTAAAGTGTGGCAAACACACTGTCCAGTTAGAGGTTGTACTCTGCTAAGGGAGAGGGTTGTTGGAATTAAAAGGGTGTCACATGTCAAACGATCATTTTTTTCACTTTTGGTATGTCTGACTAGAATAAAATGCAAGCCTAGGCACACAGAAGCTGCTCTTGTGGACCTTAATGGCCCAAAACATTTAATAAATTTCCCATCTACCTCTAGCACACACGGCCATTTCACTGTTTCAGAGATAGTGACTCACTCGCCAGCAACAGCTAATCACATCTCCTGACAGACTATGAAAAGATTAAAAATGGATAACTGCTGGATTTGAAATTAAACTCTTCCGGTTCTTGTTTCACCTGCGATAATTAACGCCATTCCACAAGAACCAAGAGCTAAGGAGTATTCCCATCACAGGATCTTATTCGCTGCCATGATTAATGACGGTCATAATGTCATGGGGAACACGTGTAAAGTGAGATTCACTCAGTCCCCGAGTCTGCCACTTGGCTTCCAGCCTCTGGCCACTTTAAAGCACTTATACTCAGCTCTGGTTACTAATGGTCTACATTTACCCTTGAAGCCTCCCTGTGAATGTGTGTAAACAAATGTGTGTGAGTTCAGAGATGGAAAGTGAGGGAAGAAGTCAGGGAGGAAAGAACGTAGATAAGAGCAACTGAGATTGAAAAGCGAAAAGAATAATGCATGGGTTTTAATTAATCGCAGGAAGTGTGCTTTTTTTCCTTCTTATCTCTGCCCTCCAGCACATCTTTAAAAGATTGGTGGTAAGAGGGAGCATATATTTTCAGCTGCATACCTCTGCACACACATTTACTCAACCATTTATCTACAGAGAGACATCAGACAGACACATCCAGACTATTCTACATAATACTAATGAGGCCACAACAAAACAACATGCAACGTCAATGTGCTTATATGTGACAGTAGTTTAAGTCAACAGACTTTGACAGAGCTCGGCTTATATAGTTCACAGCGAATCCCATTTGCCTGTCTGTCCCACAAGGGATTTAGTTAACAGTAATCTGCACTGTTTAAGTATACCAATCAAACGTTCAGTTGCTGTAAAACATTTACTAACTGGAGTCTGATAAACTCCTGGAAAATGATATTTGGATATGGTTATGTCATGAAGAACAGTTGTGTACTTCATATACACAAAAATCTGTAAATCCTGTTAATTTGTTTCACTTTTGTATGAATATGTGACAAATCTGTCCTGAATACCCTTACCTGGGTTTAAAAGGGGAGATGGGGAACTGGGTGATACAGATGAATCAACAATATGATATCTAGATGCTTTTGTTTTTTTTACACTTGATTGCTCTGAGGCACATCAGACAATTGATTATGTACTGGTTTTTGAATATAAATTCAGATGTGGAATCTTATGGCTTAAGGTTTGAAGCATTTTGGTCAGGCTTAGCTACCATAGCTAAGCATTTTCTGATTTTCTTACCTCAAAAAAAGTCATAAAGAGTAAACTAAAGCTGTATAGGGGGGCAGTACAGGAGGGAGACAGCCAGTAATTCAAGTATGCTGCATACAATGAGGATTATTAATGCAATATTCTCTTTGCAGCTCATAAACAACATAATCCTAATTAGTCTTGCTTATTCTGATATCAGAACATCACACTGCATGTACACAAGGATCAAACAGCTAATCTTTTAGTTAACTGAGCTAGACCCACCATATCACACCATGTCTGATGTTGGCATTTAACCTTATCTCTCAGCCATGGAGATAAAATGGTGCGACAACACTGAGATGACATGAAATGTTAGAACAGACACATCATGCTCTTCAAGTCGTGTTCCATGTTGGTTCATGAAACAAGACAAAATCTGTGGCAAATTATATTTAAGAGTCGATGAAAAGATGAAGAGAAGGGCAACACCACATTTTTACAAAGGGGAGCAGGAGGATCCCAGTTTACCCATTACATCTTTCACTGTGTATTAAAGTGGATGACAATGAGAATGACTGAAAAAGGGATAAAGTAATATGCTCCTAAAATGGACGTGGAACTAGCACGTGCACACTGGGCCCTTCGCATTTTGTACTACTGAGCTAATCCATCAGCTGTGGGATGCGTGCAGAAAAGGAAAGTGCACATTCATGTGAGAGAGCACTAAACTACATCTTTGCTGTTATTATTGGTTCTATATCGCCATGTTATAATTTAATCAGAGAGCAGAATGAAGGCCTCCATTACATGACACTTTTACAAACTAATGTGTGTATGTGCGTACACATTTTGCAGTTCAGCTCGTATCCGCAGCACAAGGGCCATTCCATTAAATAAACATAACCTAATCATGGAATGACAGGACGGAGGCAGAGTGAAATGGAAGAAAACGTACACACTGCATACACACAAATGTAAACAAACACACACACACATAACAAGTAGCAGGTATTGGGCGAGCTGTCAGGCAGGGCAGTATAAATGGAAGACAGCTCAGCATCTGCTTCCTCAGTCAGACGTGATAGATGGCCGTGGAGCGGGTCTGAGTGGGATCCTCTGCCAGCAGCTCTGCATTAGCTGCTTGTCTGATGATGTGTCTGTGGGACTGAGCTCTTTCCTCCATCAATCACTTCACAATCTCCCGCTGCATCGTCAGGTCATCACCCCTCTCTAATTGTCTGTCTTTCTGTTTATCTGCCGGTCTCCTGTTTGTCCATCACTCTTTTCGTCATCCGCTGAATACAAACCATCTTTACGCTATACACCAAAACATTACATGCCATTCTTATTGCTCTTACAAAATAACATTAAAGCCATCTTTCAGGAAACCTGCTTCATTTTCCCCACTTTTCCCTCACCGTCTTTCATTTTGAAGAGTTCTTGTCCTGACAAGAGCATCTGCAATAATGCTTGCTTCTTAAAACACGTCCATGAGAGTGCTGCCATGCCATGTCAAGACAATCTTGACTTTGCTAAGAGCCTGAGTGATTAAGGCAGAGTGTAAAAGCAGAGGTCTGTGATAAAATATGAAATCCCACGAGAGAGAAAGTATGTGTATGAATAAGTTTATGTTAAACGATCTATAAATGGATGGACAGGAAGGCAAAACTGAGACAGAGGACGATTTAAGTGAGTCATTTTTCATAGTATTTTTCAGAGAACTGGCTCAAGGAGAAAGTTGCAGACAAATTCTTCCAACAGCTGCTGTCATGCTGTGCAGTACTTAGAGTAATGGGCTGCAGCTCCCCTGTGTTTCTCAGGATGAGGAAGTCCTACCTATCTCAGTCTCAGCAGCCGACTCCTGGGAAAAATGCAGCGGCCAATATCAGCGGAGAAAACATAATGACCTCTACTGCAGGCACAGAGAGGGGCCAGAGGAGACGGGAAAAAAAACAAAATAAAAACACGACTGCAGAGGTGAACGCAGACTTGGGAGGGAAGACAAGTAGGAAACGACAGGCACGCTAACAGGCGAGACACCGGAGATATGCATCTTGGCAGAAAAGAGACAGAAGCCTGGGAGGACAGATGGAAACTTGTCTGCAGGACTGCAGCTCCACTGCAGTAAGTGGTTATTGATTGTAAGACAAAGGCCAAAGAATTCCAGGGCTGCTGAAACGACAAGAGATGCTGCTTCTGCTGCTGACTTTTGTTCCTGTTTGGATAATTGCAAACGCAACAAAAAGCACGAGCAGAAATGCAACGAACAGCAAAAGGAAACTGAATAACTACAGTCTACAAAACTACACCTTAATTCTGCAGCAACCACATTCATTCACTAAAAAGTGAAAAAGATGCATCAGGACACACAGAGGAGGACAGCTCTAGCAGATCAGTGACCTTTTCAGTACCAATGATCAGGGATGGCTGTGGCTGTAACAGTAGTAGGGATAAAAAGAACCAGCACACTTACACTCTGCATGCATACACATATACATACAGATGAAGACACGTGCACACAGCCTGCACTTTATGCTAAGATCACATCTGTCCTGGTCCTTCATTATCTGTATGATGCCTGTGTGACCTTTAAAATCAACATGGGATTAAAATCTGGACTCTTGCACTTGAACATGCACAGACACAGACACACTCACACATCAGGAAGCAGCTTCTAATTAAACCGACAGAATCAAGAGATGATTTCAGCAGTTTGGCGAATCTGTAAATGGACAGTTTTAGTGGTGAAAGAAAAATACGATGACAGGACCCAGCCTGAAACCAGAATGGCTGACCTCCACACACCCGGGCTCTCGGGCAGCTCTTTTTAGAGCCAAAGTATTTTGTGGTGGCTCTTTTCAGTACATTTCCGAGGCTGAAAGTGTGAGTATGTGTGCGAGTGGAAAACAGGGTGAACTGCTTCCTGAGACAGGTGAATGACAAATATGTCTGTACTGAGACAGATAAATTAAAGTTACATTTTCCCGTCATTGAAGAGGGTAACAACTTCAAAGATGTTCCGACATATGAAGGCGTTTTCTACTAAGGAAGTATGGCTATTTGTGTGTTTGCAACTCAAGGCGAGATTTATCCACAAGTGAAGGAATGGTTGTTTACTGGTACTGTAGACACAACGACACAAATATCCCTCATTTGTTACCCTCAGAGTACCACAAGCTCATTACTAATGCAACTACTAAACAGCTTCTTATGCCTAAAAGAAAATGTTAATGTTTTCACATCTGCTGCCTGTGCCACCTGTCCACTATAACACATAATACTCAGAATATGAGATGTGATCGAACCAAAATCATTTACAAATGTATCTGATTTTATATTATATTTAAAAGGTATTCTTAAACTCCTTACTTTGGCAAATGCCATTTGGAGCACTAAAAGTTCAAATGTATGAGGAAAATCCTCTCTGAGGCTTAAATTAAAGTTGATCAGAACCTTTACTCATTCACAACTGGTCTTGACAGCTTCAATCAGGGACCTTGATTTGTAAATAAGACTACCTTTAAACCACATTTCATTGGTGGAACAGCATCTCTCCAAAAAATAGGCTGTAGCACGTTGTCAGAGTACACATAAGTCCGAAATTTGAAGTCAATATGCTTTCTCCACAAGATGCTGCTCTCCAGATTAACCTGGAGTCAGAAAGCCTCGTGTGTTACGTGGCTGTGACGAATAAACTCAAATAGTGACGTGTATTATAAATAACATTTTCCAGCTAATCTCCGGCGATTATCTTAGCGCAAAAAGCCAAAACATCAAATCTTACCCTCAGATTCCTTGAGTTATTCATCATCTCCAAGGAGGGACACTTGGCTTCCCAACTCCTAAACTGGCAGGAGCGCGTTACGCAACCGCGGGGTCCGGTCCGCGTCCTACACGCAACCTCAGACACCTCAACTCAGTTTCCCCCTTCAGGCACATCCATTTATAGACAAATGAAAAATATCCACCGAAGATCCGAAAATATCTGCCTCCTGTTGACCTCGGAAGTGATGAAAAAAACCCTCACGCTGAAACCACAAGCCACACTTTCTGGTTCAGCGTGTGAGCCTCTGTCTTGTCTTCATCCGCGCACCGTCGCCAGTGTCCTCGTTGTCCGAGTTGCTCCAGTCCGGACTGAACACGCCGCCACCTCCACCACAAGGAAGGATCAAGACTGACCGGCTGATAGACCAACCGAAAGCTGCTTCTAAGGAGGCGGGTGCGCGCGCGCGTGTGTGTACGTCCCCAATCAGCGTGTAGCCGCGCGCAAACAGAGCAGAGTAAAATACCATTAGACAGTGTTTCAATGCGGTGTCCAGCAGAGTCCTTTAGGAACATGATTTCAGTTTCAGAGTTAGAGTTTGATATTGACAGATGCTCTCTTTCTCTCTCTCTCCACACACACGCACACACACACACACACACACACACACACACACACACACACACACACACACACACACACACACACACACACACACACACACACACACACACACACACACACACACAC
>JAVQJG010189196.1:0-24318 GCA_036024015.1 Craterocephalus amniculus | reverse complement strand
CCCCGCCCTGATTGTTTCCACCTGTTTCCCATTTCCTCATGTGTGTATTTATTGTCAGAGCTTCCCCTGTCTTGTTGTCAGATCGTCTTTGGAGATCTAGCCTGGTGGTCTAGAGTTCTGAATATAACCTAAATTTGGCATTAAAACCCCTTTTTCTTCCAAGTGATCTCTGAATCCGTCTCTCTCTGCATTTGGGTTCATCTGTTCTGTGCTGAGGCCTTAATAATACCCTGAAATAAACAGCTTGCTTTTGCTTTTTATTACAAGACTGGTCATGACAAAGTAGCATAGCATAGGAAAGGTAAAGGTTTGTGTCCAGTTTACATATTACACTGGAATTTTTTATTTATAATCTGTAACTGGCACATGACAGAGCCACTAGCACAACACTACAACCATAAAACTGAGGTAACAGAAAACATACTTGTTGGCACAAGTATAAATAAAACTTAGACTGATGGGTCAGTCAAAAGGACGAGTTACAAAAGATGATATTCAGCATCTCAGGTCATTAATTCAACTTGTGACCAAAGCATTCATTTTAGAAAAGCCTTTACAAACCAGAGGACGTTCTGGAAAAGTTAATACTGTCCTTCAACAGCTTATTTAATCTCTATATGGATTAAAAACCACTTTAGAGGTTAAAGCTTCTTTTATTGTAAATCGTAATCACTGCTCTGATCCACCATTTTTTAGTTAAAAATTTCATGTCTTGGAAATGCTGCAATGGGCTTGAAAGTTTAAGCTATACAGTCATGGGAATACATTTGGGTAAGGATATAAGGGACATGTCTTTACTAATATCCAGCAACACCTGAGCTGTCTCTGTCATTTTCTGTCACAAAAGGCATCGGAAAGATCTGTGCTTTCTTGTCTTATAAACCATTTCACCTGCCCTGCCCTCTCAGCGCCTCCTTAGCGGCCTTTTTGGGGTTTTCCAGGAGTCATAAGACTCATGACAATACCAAGATGGTGACGGTAGGAAGCTCCCATTGAGCTTCATTTCAGCTCATCATGTGGTGTTAAGGTTTGTTCATTCATTTCACAGTCTAAGGTGCTAACAAAGAGTGCTAGCACTGGTTGTTTCTGCAGTCAGAAAGTCAGGAGCAGAGAAAAGAAAGATGGACATGAGAAGTTATTTTAGAATGATTTACTGTAAAAGTTTAAGACACAAAGAAATTGTTATCCAACTGTTACTGTATCAGGTGAAAGATTCAAAGCTGCCATGTAGTTCAGAGGGAGGAGGAGATGCTGAGCCAGGTGGAAAAGAAAGAAGCAAAGATGGGTACAGGGGCTGAAACAGATCAGCTTCTTACTCAAGAAGCTTCTTTACTCCCGCAAAGAATTTCCCGTCAAGAATCCTTTAAAAAACTCCTGGATCCAGGCAGTGATCCGGATCTCCCCCAAAATCTAAACACTTGTTCCTTATTCAAAGTTGAGATTTCCTAAAAAAAATTAATCCAAATCCGTCCATAACTTTTGAATTTTGTTGCTAAAAGACAAACCAAAAAAAAAAAAAAAAAAGTAGGCTGCAAACAGAACTTCTGCCTTTGGACAAGTAATAATGAGGGTAATGATAAAAACTTAACATTTTCTCTAACATAACAAAATCTATACAATTTTAATTAGTCAAAGGGGTCAGATATAGATTTTCTTTTACAAATGAACAGCCAAATGAAAGATGATGTACTTTTTAACAATGGTTTATCACCTTGTTTCTCCGTTAATTGACATATTTTCATCCAAGGTTTCATTAAGCTGATCAACTTGAATTAGGGGATTTCTAGTACTGTGTGATTAAAGTACTTTTCAGGTGATAAAAGCATTTTGCGCTGTCAAGGACGATGCTGATGTGAAAGAAATATACCAACAGAAGTCTTCAACTCATAAAATTACTCAGTTAAAAAAGTCCTGTATTCAAACCACCAGAAAAATAAACAAAACAAAAATTTAATTGTTAATTAATGTCTCGCATTGTAAACTTGTAAGCAGACATCCTTTCCACTCAATTATGTGATACTCCTAATAAATGTTATATGGGTTTATCAAGGACACATGAAACAGTGTTTTCTTTTTTTGCTATACAATTTGCTAAATCAAAAAATAAAACTTTTAATCAGGATTGCTTAAAGGTTTCTATAAAAACATGTAATTTGCTCTGAGATTGATTTAAATATACTGGCTTTGTACCTTTATTTTAATGCTCTAGAAAAGAGTGGACCAAAGCACAAAACACTGGAGAAGAAACCTGTCTGTGCCCTGCTGAGAAACTTTCTTTATTCTTCCCAGAGGTGACTAATTTACCTGAGCAGAAGATATGAACTGTTGTTACACCCCAATATGTACAAATACAACTACAGCATAAATGAAAACTTAACATCAAAGGAGGAACTAGGCAACAGAAATCAATCCATCTCACCTAACATAAAAACAAACTTATTGCACATCAGATCTTTACAGGTCTTGAACTCTGGAAAGAAATAACTTCCACTTTTTAAAAGTTTCCTTAGCCTCATTGAACCTGACTGTAAATTCCACATTAACAATACAATCTGATACAGTTTTAGCCAAATATCTTGACATGTTTATTGCAGATAGATGGCTAACAATGACAGCCTGTTTAAAAAAATATTTTAAAAACATATTTTAAACCTGAGCTCTAGGGCATATGCTGTATGGAAGGTTAGTGAATAAATTGATGAGTAAGATTTCAGATGTGTGAGATAAATGATGTCCCATGCTATACGTTGATCATTACCTGTAAACCGGCTTTACCCACTCTGACATTGGTTTGGGCATTGATGAACAGTTCCAGTAAACGGCAAATACTCTAAGCGCTGATCATGACCGCATGCCGCTAGAATATGACAAAACTGTAAGATCACGTAGAATCTGAAAATCTTTGAACTAACATAGACTTGGATCTCTGTATTAATGCCCACTTTTAGAAATACCCTGAGTGGAATATTATAAGCAGACTTTTTAACTGTGCTAAATTCCTGAATTTTACACCTGCAGCCAGAACTGCCAATGATGTGATACTGCACTCAGCTTGACTTCTTAGCGAGAGAGCTTTAGCAGGTAAAGCTGGACAAATGGTGTCCTCATTGAGTGGCTATTTAATTACAACACATGTATGTGTGCGTAACTGAGTGGGCATGTGCATGCTGAATCGCTGGTATGAAGCAGAATCAGTCATTCTTAGCAGAGAACCATTTAAAGCTAATGGCTCCTACACCCACTCAGGGTTTGCTTAAAAGCTTCTGAAAAAATGTGGGAAGGGCCCCACGTTCAGACGAGAGTTGCAGTTTATACAACCTTAGCCTCTTTAATTCCACAAACCACTGCGTGCATTTTTTACGGGCATATTCAATACACCTTAAAATGCTGCATGACCCTTCCAAGATTGCTTCGCCCGCAGCCTGAGCGGGGCATGTTGGGAAAAGACTCCAGTCAAAGGTTGCCTGCTGATAGCAAGGAATTGCCAATTAATGTTGGTGTCAAAGTGTCAATCTAGGCTGATTTCCACCACGTAACCAAGCAATATAAAATACTTATCACAGAAGAGGCAGAGAAAGAGGAACAGGACAGGGGGAAGGGGAAAGTTGAGAGGGACAGATCAGGAACAATTACTCTAAATGCCTTTTCACTCCGTGTCAAAGGCATTGCTGCATAATTCAGTCAGCCTGGGTGGCAACTGCTAAAACAGCCAAAAATGGGGCAGCCAGAGTGTATTGCCTCAATAATAACCGCTCATAAAGGAAGATACACTTATCTTGAGTCTGTATTAGAAACAGCAGGGAGCACTCAAGAGCTCATCCTGGAACAGACAAATGAAAATGACTGCAATTTTCAGGTGGGTGGAAAGCAGCATCGCTACTGAAACAGCCTCAGACAGTCATCATGAAGTCTGTGCGCCGCCATGGTTGCCTTCTCCTTAAAACACAAACAAACAAATTGGAAACATTTAGCTGAACTGTTCAGCGGGTGAATAGACTCGCAATATTTCAGTTTCTAACTCTTTCGAGGTGACACTACCGTTTCATTGAATGCAACTCAGAGGATCTTGAAGAGGCGCTGTGTTTAAATTCTGTCTCAGTCAACATCTGTAGTTTTCTTCTCTGAGGCAGATGTGCCAAGCCATGAAGAAAAAAAAACAGAGTAAAATAAAGTGAAGCGGCATCTGTTCAGTCTCGCCTGTTCATCTCCTCTTGGCAGAGTTGTCTGTAAATCAGGGACAGAGGGTTCGACTCTGCACGCCTGTCACAAGGCATCAGCCTGTAAGTCCAGATTTAATGCTAGAGAAAAGAAGATTCATTTTACCCACTTTATTGTGAGTCAATACTGTGAGCTATGGCAATTGTATTGGATTGCCATGGTAACTGCTGGAAAAAGTGGCTTCTCTGTCTTTGTGTGTGTCTTTCCGTGTTGAAGAGGCTGTGCTGAACGCCTCTACAGGTCTACCACAGGTCAAACATGCTGTATTACAATCTTCACAGAGCTAACTCTTTTAAAATAGCTCTGTGAAGCACTTAACATACATTTTACATGTGCTCAGTTTGCTCTGGCTGCAAATTTACTTGTTCACACCAAGAAATTGTTGCCAGATGGATGTAGTTGTTTAATGCACCTGTTTGTTTCTTCATTAAATATAACCTTGTATTCAGAACTCTCCCTTTTTGTTTCATGAGCCCAAGAGATTGAGATCAGTTGTGTTATGTGCTTTTTACTTACTCTGAACAAACCTCTAATATTCAGCGTTTTATCATTCAGACCATCTAAGAAGACCCGAGTTATCAGCAGTGATTGGGACATGGGAGTTTTAGTAAATTCATATCCATAATAGAGCTGACAGCTCCATCTGCGTAGAGTAGAGGGGGGTCGGAGTCAAACACAGAGAATAATAAGTGAGCATCTGGAGTCGCCAAAGCTAAACGCCCCAATCTACCTCCCCCCTCATCCCCCTGCATCCCTCACCACCTGTAAGATGACCAGAGCACCAGGAGAGTAGGATTAACCAACTAAAAGCTGCAGCATCCAGACGACACTCCCATCCAGACTAATTGTGATATGCAAGATGCTTATTATGCAAGCTGGTGGCATGCTGTCTGAATGCAGGACATTACACATCACCTTCCAGTTATTGACCATGAAGCCTATAGTCTATATGTCCACCGATGCTGTGGTTTGGAGCAAGACATCAGCTAATTATAGAATTACAGTCACCTCAGGCGGTGAGTCATTAAACCTCAGCGGAGGTGCTGACAGACGACATGCGTGAGAACAGTTCAAACTAGTTAAATGAGGCTGAAAGCCTGCCAGAGCTCTTTCCGAAAGGCCTTTGGATGGATGTAGAGCAACTTTTACCTGTTGCATTTTGAGCAAAGCTGAAAGAGTTTTCTTTGTTGTTTCCCGGTGCAGTCCTTGCCAACAGTAAGTAGGAGTAAAGACACATAGCTTGCAGTCAACAAGTGCAACTTGCGCATGTTGTGGCAAGCTGTCGGGTACTTTTCCTTTGTCACCACATGGAATTTTTCCAATCAAAGCAAACTGTTTCCCAAAGTGTCATTCCAGAGGACATTAATAAAACAAGCATAGAAGCTACCCAATCTGATGGTGGCATGGAGGTCGCTAGAGTATATTGACTATTTTTGATCATAGCAAGGATCAAATCAGGTCATTCTAATGTTTGATTCTAAAAAAGCAGAGCACGTGAACTGGCTTAATGTGAATACACTGAAACATGCACAACAACCAATCACGCTGAAACATCAGGTTACATGGTGCATTTGGGTTTATCTGCAGTCACTCTGCGAGACAGAAAAGTATATTTAATCTGCACACAAATAGCTTTTTGCTGGTGTCTGACCCGTCCGTGTGTACTGTGAAACAGAAACATCTGAGTTCACGCCTGGAGACATTTCATTTCAGAAGACAGGAGACTTTGACAACTGTTCCAATGTGCTCTGAAGCTTGCATTTCTTAGTTTATTTTCAGACCACATGGGGAAAGAGGGGGCAACAGGTTTCATCAGCTCATGAAATATTCATGGTGCTTGACCACATTACAGCTAGAAACTCAAAGGTTCAAACTGTTGTTGTGTATCTAAAGGCTTTCTGGAATTTTCTGCACTATTTTGCAGTATGCCTCTACAAAATAAAACACTTGCATAAACACTGATCTCGTGAGATGGTTATGGTCATAATGTGCACATGCCATATGGGCTGACATCCTCATGGCTTGCAACACTGCTCTTTCCTCCTCCTCTGTGGCAGTCATCATTCCCTTCCGACTGCATCACCCTACTGACCTTTCTCCCATTATCCCATCAGCACAGACGTGCTTATTCTCTATTTTATGGCAATTGGGAGCTCCTAATTCTCTGCGACTGGGAAAAAGCCAAAGAAAACATTAAAAGTAGTCACTTCTCTTAAAATTTTAATTCTTCCAGACTAAGTGTTATTCCCCAAACCTGCAGACTGATTATAGCAGCAAAAAAATGTGTTATGCTGTAGCGGTTGACCCTGAAACAATTACCTCAGGCCTCTATACTGAAGTTAACAATGTCTTTAATTAATCTGGATATCAAAGTCCTGCATTAGACAACACCTGCTTGATGATGTCAAAGCCCAGAACATCCACTTAAAGATGTTTTTCCCTGTTAAACTGATCAAAGCTATAAACTTTAATACTCCTCATGCAGCATAACATCTGTTGCCTCTTTTATTAAAACATTTGAAGCATCTCATCAGTGTGAGCAGCCATGTTTTACCACTACGAAACGTAATGTGAAGATTTGAGTTCCTATTTTGAAGTATAATGTATTCAGTGTTCACCCGTTTTTCCAACCTTTCTACAGCAGATTGTTCAGTATTTCATAGTACAGAAAACACTACATAGCTTTGTTTTTGACTCTTTGTACTTTGACTATTTGAATGACTCTTGTGTTTTGAGTCCATTGCCTTCTCCCCTTGCTCACTGCTCATTCAGAAACTACACTCCCTCTCCAGCATGCTTCTCCAAACTGCAGCACAATCAGCTCCCCTCAGGGCTTCTGCTTTTTGCCTGCTCTTACCTCCGTTCTCTTCCTCGAGTTCAGCAATATGCTGTTCTTAACCTTTCTCAAGTTTATTTCTGTGTCCTGCTTTGAGCTTTTACCATTTGACAACAACATTATCCATGAGTCATAGTAAATTAGTCCATGCATGGATCCTATTTAATGCACAGTTGCCTGCACATATTGGCATAGGGCCTACTGAACACTCATTACTTTTTAAATCAAAAACCTTTAAGTGAATCAGTAGAAACTGTAAGAAGTAACTTTCTGGCATTCTAGTTCTAAAAAATAGACAATTTTATGTGGCACCTTTACAAATAGACCAATCGAAAGACTCTCATGTGCTGATTGAACTGTGAATGTGAAATTAAATCATGAATCATTCACCAAAGACAGTCATCACAGTTACCTTGACTGAATACATGAAAGAAAGCCACATACAGCATCTGGGTGCCAAGCACACACAGATCTCCAAATCCATAACTTTGTGCATTTTTGTGCAACGTTATGCAAAGGAAATGCAATGTGTCTGATTTTACTACCTTTTCCAAGAAATCCCTGAATGATTATTACAAAGTGTTTCAGTTTTTAAATAACCTACAATGGAAATTGGTATATTTCTATTCAAACTAAACCTGGCAGCAAATTTGTGGTTGATCTAAAAAAAAAATAAAAAATCCTCAAATAATACTTGAGCAGTGCCAATGATTTTTTTCTTCTTCTTTTTTTTTTAAAGGTACATGGTGTAACTGGTTTGGCTTTTAATTTGGCTTTTATTTGCAAAAATAAAATATGGCTTTCACTTGAAATTAGATATTAGCAGTAGCTTGGATACATGGAGGGCACGCCTGTAATGTATCATCATCTATAAGGAAACAGAACTTCATCACCTGACAGGACACTCCAACTTGAGCAAGATGTTGATGTTTTCAAATTCATGACTCTCTGAGGCTTCAGTAGTGGTAATAACACGCTTAAACAGCGAGGCACGAGAGAGCAGCGCTTGTTTGCATTCAATTAGTGTGCGACTTGATGTGAGTAATTATTACACACTGGGGCTTTAAAACAGAAATTAACACATGCTAATCTTAATATTAGCTAAACCTAAATATGAACTTGTTTGCACATTAAAATGAAAAAAAAAACTTTGCTGTATAAGGGCTAATTATGCTCATGATTAAATAGTTTGGCCACATCTGTATATCTAATAGGTAAGTGTGTCCAAACTTTTGACAGGTAGGTGGCGCTCATGTCTCGCAAGCAAAAGGAGAAAGAGAAATAGTTTGAGAAAATGTTTTTACTGGCTACACAGACCAACACTGACCACTGAGCTGCATCTTTTCGTCTCTTTCTGAGAATGAACGTTAACATGATGTCCTCTGTGTTGCTGCTGTCTGAAAGTGACGTGCAGTGAACTCTGAACTCTGTAGTGCCCTTGCCTAATGAAAAAGCAAATGCAAAGGACACATGGGAGTATGTGAACAGTGAAGTTTGACATTTACTTACAGTATGTAAAGAGAGTTTAAAGGAGCTCTGCAGTGAAATATGTGAACCCATGCTGCACTAATTATAGAGCCCATGAGTTTTTTATTGTGCTGAAGCTTGAATATTGTTGTTAACATTTAAGTTAATTTGGTTAAATGTTCATTTAAAAGTCTTGGAATATTTTTTTTTTCTTTAGATCAAATTTACTCTTTGGCCAGGTTGTGTTTACTGAATGAGCATCAGTAAATGTGCCATATCAATGGAGCTGCTGCACTGAGGAAACGGTGTTAAGAATTGCTTTGGTGGACACAATGCCACCACTGATCACCCAAATTTAAAAACTAGCACCCTTGTTTGTCAGGATCATAATTATTCTTCAAGGCTCTAAGTATCAGCTGCAAATATCTTTCATTTCTTGTAGCATAAAAAAAAATTATCTACAAAATTGAGGACCACCAACTAAATTAAGTTGAGTTTACAATTTTTTTTAACACATTGTTTTAAATTTAATTAGTGAAATGAGCTCTCTGACTGTTGCCGTACTCTGATTAAGATACATTTACAGTATTTAAAATGTTTGCCAGAGTTTTTCCCAGTCTAAAATGTAGTGCCTCCGTAAGAAATGGGCACAAGATGCAGATATGAAGTGAAGCACCTCTTCTTTTGCAATAGTTTCATTTCATCAGCAACCCGATGCTGTGCTGCTGGTGTGGTAATTATATCTTGCCTTGAGGCTAATTTGAGGCGGACATGGGTTAATGTGTTGTGAAGGCAAAAGCAAGTCTTCAGCAGCAGTTAAACACGCAGTCTTTCCTTTGAAAAGTGATTCTCTTCATCTGCCTTAATAACAAACAAACGTCTTATTTAAACAGTAATGTGCACCGAGTCGGAGAAAGTCTGAATCTCTCCTTTCCAGTAATCAGGAGGCGGTGCTGGCGGATTTGCTCCTGGATACAATATCAAGCCATCATTTTAATCACAGGTGGTGTCACACTCGCCTCCCAATCAAGACAAAATTAAGAGATCACAACAATGCTGACAGGACAATTAAGCACTGCCATTGCACATTCATACCGTTAAGTAACAGCAGTACAACACTTGTTTATGCCTCTGACTCAAAGTTATTTTGTTCCTCTGAGAGCTGAGTCTTTCCTTTTTCCGAGAACTGAGAGTCAATTTCATCTGCAAGATCCAGGTGTGTTTGTTGTCCCAGTTTAGGCTCCGCTGCTGTTTGTCTTAATTATCAGAGCTCTGCAATTCAAGGAAATCAAACGAAAGTATTCAACGATCAAGGTTATAGCCAGTCATTTAAAATTAAGCAGGTCCTCCATGTGCTGCCAAAACAGCTCTGACCAGTCAGCAAGTGGATAAAAAGAACCTTGAATGTGCCGTATGTGAACCATAGATCCTTTACTCCCTGTGGGTTGTGGACTCCTTGTATCTCATCGAGGCATAGACACTTTCAGATAGGTATCGGGAGAGGTTAGAAGCTAGGTGAACATGACTGTCATGTTCTCTGAGTGCTTCTTTAACTGTTCTTTTTTAGCAAAGGGAGGCTGTCCTGCCGCTACTAGAGACTACTGTTTGAAAGTATCCAGTTATATTCATGTGTACGCCATGATGCAGCCTATCAGATTACTTCATAACAACAAGATGAGCTCTGGTGCTTGTCAGTGGTTTTAATAGCAGTGTCTGCCCAGTGATTTTCCAAATAGCAGCTGAAATCGAAGGGATTCATTTTACGGTATGAGTGGGGAATGACCAAGTACTTTTTGTTATCCTGAATGTTCCAGGCCTACCTTCTGACATTCGTGTTATTGCAGCGAATGGGAAAACTTTACTTGACATGGTTTGTGTTCATAAGATGTTAAACATGACTTATGTTCCATTAGATTTAAGAGGAAGTCATGTTTCTCATAAAGCTAATGAAATGTTCATTCTGGTATGGCTGGCGGAGATGTTTGACTGTTGGCAGCACAAAGGAGATGCCCATAAAAGTTACACACGCACATGTGCATATTTCTGGAATGTGCGCTAACACAGTGATCAAGGTCATAGTCGATGAATCAGGGGCTGTTTAACTAAGCTGTAATATGAAAGGGGCATAGTTTGTCTCTCTGCATTATTACTGATACAGTACGAGGTAACTTTATGTTTGTACTGCACAATCATGCAGCTTTTTCACCAAAACGTTTTTAATTTCCTTTTTACTGATGACCTTTTCTCACCTTTCTTACAGTTTACAGCTTTTTAAAAAAATATTATTATCTTACCTTGTGTTTCCTGATATGGCTTTGGTGTTTTGACAGTCTCAGTGTTGCCATTATTGGATTTGGTGGTGCTCCTGGACTCTGTTGTGGTCACCACAGTGAACGTCCTTTGGGAGAGCATGGTTGTAGTGCTAGTGGTTGTAGCCTCTGTGGTAGTAGAGGCCTTGGTGGACAGCGTAACATTGAGCTCCGCTTTGCCATCATCATCTACGCTATCGGTCCCTGTGGGTCCCCAGTCAATAAATCCAGCCACCGTGGTAGTCCGGCCCTCCTGAGACTTGTCATAGCTGTCCCATTTGAGCTGCCTCCTGGCTCTAATTAACAACCTTCCGCTTGATAAAGCTGCTGGAGCTTCTGCTATTCCAGACAAAGAATCACCTCTGTCTATTTGAGAGTATCTCAACCGGCACTCCTGACATGCCGCTAGTCCTTTTCGTGCTGGCTTCTGATGCTTTTGGCCTTTGACTTTTGGTCCCATCCCTGCTCGGTTGTCTTGGGGCGGAGGGACGGGGTTGAGGAGCCGACGAGCCAGCGGGCTCACTGTTCTCCAGTGGAGCTTGTTGGGCATGTCCCAGAGGGGCTGCAGGCGGGGACGGGAGCGAGGCACCAATTTAGACGTCAGCTTGATCCCCAGACCCTGACTTAGGGGGCTGCACACAGAGAAGTCCAGGGTGAGGTGAGTCATTGCCAACAGAATCCACACCCGGTGCCCCACACAGCTGCCTGGCCGCAAAGCAGAGGGACTGCAGAGAAAACACAGAGTGTGAATGAGAAAAGGCACACAAAACATGTTTTTTCAGTCTTCCATCTTCATGTTGGTGGTTTGCTGTGAGTAAACGCAGCTGAATTCAACATCGTGTTAAAGTCAAACTCTGTAACACTTTAAACACAGATACAATTAAGCTGTAAAAATTTGTTTCGTCCCTTTAATTGCAGCAAAAAGGTCAGACACAAACCAAATGTTGTAAAACACGAGAAAGATTCACAATTTGTGCTCTTTGCTCTGAACTGTCATAAGCAATCAGGACTTATCCTTGATGTAACAGATTTATATCAATCCAGGGATGATAATGACGACACCCAAGGTCAGGCCTGCTTCAGCTGATCATCATATTTAGCTTTATCTCCCCCAGACACAAAGTCATCTGATTCCCAAAAGGGTCATGATTATGCAGATGTTTATGGAGGAATACGCTATACAAGCCAACAATACAGCATGACAAGTATGATGCAGAAACCTTCTCTTACATAGATGGAGCATTAATCTATTGAATAGCAATGCTTGGTCTTTGTTGCTGTATAAACATCCCTTCTGGTTGCAGGGTGATAGAAAGGCTGCTTATTCAGGCTGTGACCCGGCAGTGGGTTGTTTTTAAAGACAACCTTCAGTGGCCTCTGGGATAAAGCTACACATTGATTCCTGAGAGAGAAAGCTCATTATGGGCTATCTTTCATCTCTGCTGTCCTTGGCCAATTTAAGCCCACAAGGAAGGCTTGTTTAGGAAGCATCACAGAGGTGATGATAGATGGAAATGTGTGAATGGCTAAATCAACTATGAGAGGCATTGCAAAGACATCTGTTGGACACATGATTATCCAGTCATGATTGTTCAAGTTTGTCATCCCTTGAGACCAAATCTGTATGTAAAAGGAAAACTGATGTTTAAAGTAATTTTTTTTGTGCGTGTGTGTGGACATATGGTCTACGATGTGAAAAGCCATGGTTTTATCATCTGCAGCTTTTCATCTGAGTTGTGGGGGACAGCAAGGACTGACTGAGAAGTGATTTAGAAGGGCAATTTATTTGAGCCATAAATGGTGAATAATGCGATCACGAAAGAGCTGTGGCAAGGTCACTATATTATTGACAAGTAAAAATATGGGTGATCATTTGTCTTGCGGGAGTTTTAGCCGTGACCTCGGACTGAGATCTTGGCACTTGGCCAATCTGCACAATCGAGGCGGCTCGGTTTTAACACCACGGGCCAAATGACGGCAGTATCCATTAGCGGTTGTTGCTCATCATTAATATTATTTTACAACAGGAAAGGTAGATCCGTAAATGTTTGATGAGTGTATTTGTTGAACACTTAGCTCTTACCCCTGTGCCTGAGGGAAGATTGCAGGAAAACATCACAGAGACGACTGCTGTTTATAAAAGATGGATGAGGTATTCGTTGTTAGTTGTGGTAGATATGTGAGTGTGGACAGGTGACACCGAAATAAAGCTGTGTAGGGATTTATAAGGAGTTTCTCATGCAACTGTTTCTTAAACATGAGATATAATGAAGGATCAATTTGTTCATTGTTCATTATGCTGTACAATTCATACAATTTAATTTATCAAACTGCTATTTTATCTGCACTTCAGTTATAATTGTAATAATCAATTAGCAAAAGGACCAATGTGGCTTCAGGTTATTCAAGCTATTAAATATTCTTTATACATCTCTTAGTTCCTGACTACTTTGATTCCAACAACATATCTTTATGTAATTAAACTATATTAGTAGAAAATTGTATCATAAATTTACACAAAGGTTGAAAAACAATCGTTATACATGTGAATTTAGTGCTGACAAAATGCCACACATCTTTTCAAAATGTGGCTTATGATAAACAACAGAGGGCCATCTGCTAAGTTCTGCTGATTAAAATATACTGTTTTTGGCCACGAGCTCAGATCCTAATATAAGAAAAGTCTACCCAAAGCTGCTTTTACAGTCCGAGGAGATTATGTCAAACACAGATTAATATAAAGATCAGAGCAGCAGATATGAAATCAAAGTTTCTCTCACGAAGAAATCCCATCAGTCACTCAGAACAAACAAAACTCTGATCGCGACAAACTCCTCTGAAATGTTTATCCAAAGTCAGAAAAAGAAAATTATTTCATGCTATATCATTTCTTGCATGGTTTTGCAAGAAAATCTTTAAGAAATTATGTATTTTTATACACAAACAGAGGCACCTGTACCCACCTATTCCTCCTTATATAGACTACAAAATGCTTACAACCAACCAGAAAGTTGTAACGAAGATTAGCAAACACCAGCAAACACTTGGCCCTGACAAGAGAGATTCATCATAAGAAGACCATCTCATTCTGAATCACTGCCTCTATTGTTCTTCTTTTATTCATATTTGTTATATAGAGCAGAATAATGATCAAAATCACTGAATTAATTCTATTCCTATTCCAAGATTACTTTTAGATAAAAAAAATCCAAGACAGAAATGAATATTTCAAAAACCCACTGTATTTGGGAACACAAAGTACTTTTAGTTGGATTTTATACACATACTCAACATTTTCCAGTAATATCACTTATAGATTTCAATCACATGCTTGAGATATGGCCTGAATGCAAGTAATACTTTCCAAGAACTGCAGTTTCATAATTCAAGAACCACTAACAGTCTTTGACATCCCTCATAATGAAAATATAATTTGGAAGTACACAGCACAGATGGCAGAAGCAGTGCAACATTGACAGCGTGAACAAACCAGATTGCTTTCTGCTAGGACTGTGAGTCTGGTGTCTTATTTTATGAGCACATGCTACATCATACTGTCATAGCTAACTTCAAAGTATAGGTAAGCCCTAACAATATGGTAGGAAATCCCTTTAGAGGCGTTTCCTTATTCTGAGCCTGCACTGCCCCAGTCTCACATTTTTATAATCAGGGAGTGATGGAACATTCTGTCCTTGTGAGTTAGATGGATCATATTTTTTCTTTATTTGGATGAAAAAAATCACATCAAACTAATAAAGAATATGTTGGTGTTGGAGAACCTTATGTGCGTTTAGTTTAGTACTGAGAGAGATTAGAACTGCCAGTAAACTACTTAAAATGCATTATTCAGCCATTATACAATGACCCGACAGGCAGCCTTTAAGTCCTAGATCTCATTATGCCAATTCCATACTTGAGCCAGACGTACTGGGGATGAAATACATTTGTAAAGTTATGGAACGAACTGTTAATTAGCATGTCTGCTGGCCTGGAGGACTTGGGCTTGAAGGTCAGATAAAGATCTACTGAAAAGACGATATAACCCTGACTTGACAGACAGCAGATAAAAGAGACGCCTTAGCTCCGATTCACAGTTCTACGGAGAAAAACTAAATATCTGAGCATTGCATGGACACTCGTTCTCTACCATGGAAACACACATGCATGGAGCACGATACGTTCATGTATTGCTCCTTCATCTTTCTTTTGTCTTTCTTGCACCTGTTGATCCGGTAGTCCAGATATTATCGTTGTCAATGTGTGATCCCAGCCTCTGCAGTCCATCAAGCTCCAGCAATGTTGAATTTCAATAGAAAGCTGGTGATGTAACAGTATATGTAACATGTGATTTCAGAGAAATATATTTAGATTATGCTTCCCAGCCTGAATATGAAAAAGCAGTGGAGGAGGATTCACCAAGCTTGACTTTTCTCTTTCCTCTGTGCCAGTTTAAGCTGCACTATATTCAGTAAATCTACTTCCAACTTATTCTGCAGCTTCTTACAAATGCCACTGTCAGGAGAGTTTGGATTAGTCCCTGACAGACACACCAAATTGTATGCATGATCTTCTGGCTTGAGGACTGCAGCCTGCAAAACATAATCAGGGTCTCCTATATTCTGAAAACATCACTGGCCAAGACTCAAGGTCTGATCTATATATATAGGTCTGAAAAATAAAGCCCAAACAAGGACTTTCACATTAAAACTGTCATACCACCAAAAGCCCAAAAACAAATCGACGAGTAAAAGAAAAAAAAACATGATCTACAACATAATTCTGCCTCAAAAGCTTGAGCAATGAGCGAGAGTGGTTAATGCCAGAATGTGTCGTGCCCTCAGAAGATGAAAGTTGATCTGTGCAAGAGAATGTGTGCAAACATGTCAGAGTGCTGACATGCAAAGTGGTCCACTTTTGTTTCCACTTTGACGTGATCACTGGCTTTATTGCATGTAGTTTTTCACATTTTTATTTTTTTGTGGATTCATCATAAGCCTTGAATTTTGAATTGAAGTTTCTGGTTTACAGCATGATAACAACCAAGATGAAGTGACTACAATAAAGTATATTCTATTCTATTCTATTCTATTCCATGGTCTTCTGTCGTGTCTAGCATTAACTTAGATAGGGATTAAATAAAAAAAATTAAGCTTATCACACAGCTTTGGGCTCATTTTAATTGATTTCAACCCAAGTCAACTCCACCATAAAGAAACCTGAGGAATATTGAACATTTTTTCACCTTGCAACAGTGGACTAATTTAATGATTGTACTAAACGGTGAAAGTGACAAATTCATGGTGAGTATTTCCTAATGTTTCTATGTTTTAGCTTAATTTTTTCCAAAACTAGCCAACATATTCTTGCTTTCCTTTCTCTTCTATAGTTAGAAGAGAACAACTAGCAAGTTGCCTGTTCAAGGCTAATGTGTTGCATATGTATAATGTTCCAGTGTTTGAGATATGGTTACTTTTTCTTACGTCATATAAACAATTACCATGTGTCACAGATTTGTGATTTCAGATCAAATCCTCATCAAATCCTCATCAGAGAACAGATAAAAAGCAGTTTCACAGTCCAGCTCTACAATTCTGTTAAATACAGCCCTTGATCTTTAAAGATAGTTCAAGCTACTACTGTAAGCTGCATGTCCAACCTTTAAGTTAACTATATGGCCCTTAGGGACAGCACAGCTCTGGATCTGTCAAAACATCTTATTTGTATGTCAGATTTGTCACATTGTTCAAAACATCTCTGCAGCCTTAGCTCTGATTCAAAATTTAAAAAAAGAAAAGTAAATGCTTAAATGAGCATGAATAACTCAGGCCTACTCAACAGTTACAACCATGCTTGGAGGAAAATCTCATCATGATCACAATTGTAATTGTCTGCTTCCTGATAGCTTACTGACACAACTGTGAAATGACATTCCTTGTACATTTAGTCCCTCAATTATCTAGTTAATAAGAAGTCTACAGTGATGTCTTTTTCTGTTCAGTTCTTTGTAAAATAAAAAAAGAAAAAGATATCCAGATTGCAGAGTTGTGTAGGAATCAACTTAAAAATTCAAATGTTAGAAATAAAATTCATTTTTCTCCTGCTCGTTACGTGGATGAGTTACCATGTTAACTGTGGCATAACTTAAAACAAACCCTGTTCTTCAGCAATGTTTTGTCAAACATTTGGCATCTGGTATTGATATTTTACATCGATTTGGTAAGAAATGCAGCTTATAATGACTATAACATATTTGTTATGCATTTTTTAGATACCAAATAAACATCTCAAATACAAAAATCAAATACAAAATCTCACTGAAATCAGTGTGAAATGTTTTAAATCTGTTTCATATACTGAATTGTATCATCAAAGTGGAAACTGATGACATCCTAAAGGCTTGCAACATGTCAAGCATCATGGAATAGGCAATAACACCCGGTGCATGATGATCCTGCCACTCCTCCGGAAAAGATCCAACTGGTTCGGTGCAGCGTAGAGCATTATGCACAGCAATTCTGCAAACCCTTTGCCAGTGGGACACAGACAAGCACAGAAACAAAGGACAAGACATATTTTATGTGAATGAGGCCAAGTTAAAAGGCCTCTCTCTGAAGCCTAAAAAAAGAACTTCCACAGAGCCTCCACATAAGAAGTCAAGCTTAATAAAAAGTGCCAAAACAGTTTGAAATACATTGAAGCTGCACATCAGAAAAAGCTTCAAACTGAGCTAAAATGCCTCTTTTTTAAAGTACATCACTAATTATTATAGGCAAACAAGAACCTAATGAAATATTATCTGACTCTTTGACTCATCCTTTGGACCACGTTACACCAAGTAAAACAAAACCATTATCTCTGCAGCTAATCAGATATCACACCTAATTATTGTCTCTGCATTGCTTCCCTGGCCCACTTCTTGTGTCATCATCACACTGTGATCACTTGTGCAAAGTAGGTCTTAATTAGAACTTGTTGGGACTTTGCAGTAGCGAGGCCTCAGAAGATGGGTCCCCTACCTGAGGGAGGTGAAAAAGGCATGCCTTCCACATTCCCCTCATATTGTGTCCCCAGGCTGCCATCAGTAGAAATGTTATCAGCGTGGTCTCAACAGCCCTGACACTGAGTACACATCATTTTCCGGCCATCACTGCCATTGAAAGGAGAATTGTTTGAAGGTGACTCCACCTCAGCTGAAAAAGCTCAGTGTGATGGCAGACGCAATCTGCCAGGCAGGATTAAAACAAACTCAGTGGTTTGCTTCTTTTTTTTCTTTATGAAACTATCGGCGTGTTGGGGGCTTTTTTCCTGGAAAGGTGCTGCTATTCAATCCTTGTGTTAGCAGTTTCAGAGTACAAAAAGTAACCATTTACTCAGGGTAGCACAAGCAATTCATGGAGTATTTACAGGCTGAACTGTGGTATCCATGTCTCTCCCACTTGCTGCTAAAAACAGCAGTTGGAAAAAAAAATAAAAAAAAGATTCACCGGGGAAAAGGTTTACCAGCTACAGTTCACAAAGTTTCAGGCTGCAGTGGGTGGTTTTGTCTCATGGGTCCAAATGGGCACAGCAAGAGGTTAAAATGAGACTTTGTGAGTACATACTAGAGGACGGCATCTCCAAATCATACTTGTTTTAACTGGCTTGACTTTTTCTTTTTATTGGAAGATTTTATCTGCTGGAGTTTTTGCTCTTGGAAGAGAACAAATTTCAAATGTAGCTGTTAGTGCGAAATCTATATGTAGTAACATCATGTTTGCCCTCAGCTTGCTCAGAGCTACATGATGTCAGACGTGGAGTTAGGGTTAGATGATCCCTCTGCCGAAGGTTAGGAAGTCATGACAAAATGAAGAGTTGACATTAAGCTGTATCTTGCAGAGACTTGTGGACAACAGTTTCTGATAAGCACACACTTCTGAAAAACACAGTTTATTATATCTGACCGGACCTTGGACATCTGTCCCTGATCGCAGGACGAGGGAGCTGTGGCTGCTGTGCAGAAGGTTAAATAAATCAGTCTGATTTTTTTTTTATCTATGAGTTGTTGCTGGTGCTCAATATGAGCCTCTCTTAGAAGATGAAGCTTCCATGTGTGTCTTTTCTACCATTAAGCAAACTATTCTTCCCTAATTATTATTCAAATTTATTTCCAAAGAAGATGGTCTGAACATGTCTGTTATTTCATAGAGAGCTCAAGAGAGCAGTCTTGAGCATAGTTCTGGATGGTGCTTCACAAAACCATGGAATTATCGAATTGTAAGGAGCATAAAGCAAATCGCTGTGCCAGGTCTGCAATGACTTCTTAAATAAAGAGCCGATTGAATATATATATTTTGTTACCACAAGAAAAACTAGTTATATAAAAGATAGTTGATATTAAATGTTATAGAAACAGATTGGAAGCAGAACACTGTGCAGGCAAAGCATGAGAAGTCTGACAGTTTTGTTTTGTATTTACTCATTCTGTCATGAATAACAATGCCTTAAGTGATTTCTGATTAATCTTCGATAAGAACATATTATCACATACTTTATTAGATGACACAGAACTCAAAACACACGTACATTAGCTACAGTAAACATGGCAACCTGTAAGTTGATGATAAAGTGCTGGTCAATAATGAAAAACTTTGAATCAAAGTGGTCACTAAGTACTTTTCAAATTTTGTTTCATTTTCCTGAAAAGTTTAATTTGTCGACATTCAAGGTTTTTACCCAACAGCTACAAAACAAATTGTGTATATCATACACAGATATTCCTATTATATCAAATAGGAACAGATCAAATAAATCCAGAAACACCTTAAAAACTCACAACTTAGCAACTGGTTACATCCTTTAAAGGGATTTTGTATAATGTCATTAATAATGATGTTAGTGCAATCATAAATGAAATTATGCAGTTTATATGAGCGGTCTTCTTGGCAATCTGATGACTTTTGTCTGATATATTTAGGATTCCTAGCCATCAAAGCAGAGGCGGCTTCTAAACTTACTGACCAGAAAGCCCCAGGAACTGAAATTTCTTCTCGCCCAGTAATAAAACAGACCAACCAGCTCCTAACCAGTAAGCAGCAATGGTGTCTCATCTTAACACTCAAGTGTGCTGTTTTTGTAAATCATTTGATCCAGCTAAAAGAGCATTAGTTCTTCAGGATACATAAGTAATGTTTTGATAAGTCTTTGATTTTCTACATTGATAGTAGTGCAATTTATTTTCTGTTGATTGTGGGTCTGGTCCATTTCCTTTAATTAACTATTCCTGTTTTTTTTCAGCTGTAGGAAAATGTGTTGATATGAAAACTTGAGGTGTATTTTTGAACTCAACCATCAAAACTTAAAAAAAGGAGGAAAATAAGGAAATAATAATAATTTCATGTTTTCTCCTCAATCAGATGCCTTTCCAGCTGGAAGCACTCATTTTGGTATTCAGCGCCTCCTTGTATTAGATGTTATTTATAGCTAAGTTTTCTAAAAAGCATGGCACTGTTATGGCTTTCCTCAAGAGCCTTCAGGGGATTTGTGGATTATGCTTTCTTTTAAAGTCAAGCACTTTGAGACCACGATTATAGCTCCAGTAGCCATGTTGCTAGCTTGAACACCTTTTAAGATTATGGCCTGAGAATACAGCCAGGACCGTAGGATGCTGGTGAGATTTCATACACTGTTTCTATTCAATCCACTTTCCCTGAATCTACCAGCCCAGAGCATGGCACATCCACACTTGGGAGCAAATTCTTAAAATAGAGATGCAAGGACATGGAGTGTGCATTTGCATTGCCCAAAGAGAGTGACAGAGATGGAGAGAGGAAAGAGAGAACAGCAGAAGAGCTGTGTGGTAGTCTCACCCATCTGGGGGGTAAAATCTCTAACATCCAGGTCGGACAACAAGGACACTTGTGAGACATATAGTGGAGCTGAATAAGTCTGTAAGCAGAATATTTAACCTCCTGCTGCAGAAAAATCTGTATTAGTGCAAATGTTAGCAGATATGAAAGGCTTTTTATTTGATCTTATCCATTTTTTTTAAAGGTTCAGGCCATGCTGCAGGAAAAGGATCTTAGCATTTTATTACATAGTGTCTTCATAAAGTTTGTCCAGCAGAACAGCTCAGATTCCAACAGTCATCATTGTCTGCTGCACATGGACAGTTGAACACATTGCAGTGCAGAGTGAAGCGGTGTCTCCACAGATTAAGTAGTTTGCGACAGATGTTGCTTGACCTGATTGTCCAGCTGAAAAATATATGAGTAACTCAAATTTTCACTAAAAATCAGAGAGTAAGAAATAGTCTTTGTGCACGTTCCCTTTTATAACTAAAACCTGTGAAACATTTTTTGTTTCTCATTGAAAAACTAATGTGGGTAATTTAAAAATCTTTATTAATTTTAAGCGTTATATTCGCATTAATCTGTGCTCTTCTTCTTTAAATGTAACCTGCATTCAAAATGCTTCAATTAAACATCTCATTGACTTTTTACTTTAAATAATACAAAGTCCTAAATATCTCAACGACTACAGGCCAGTCTTACTTCACTTGTTCTGGAAACATTTGAAAGAATGGTAAAGAGGCACGACTAACCTTCCAGTTAACTTATCAGTCTGGAAAAAAGTCTGGGTGGATGAACCTAGCTGAACATGACTGGTGCATTTGGAGGGTACTAAGACATTGGTGTGACTACCTTACATGGACTTCTCTTTGGCTTTAAACTCTATCCATCCTGTTGTCTTTGCACAAAGATTAAGGGCCCACAAGGTAGATCCAGGGCTAAATTGTTTGGGCTTCTTAACAGAAAGTGAAAGTTCATGGTGTATTCTCTATAATTGTTGTTGGATCCCCCGAGGTTGTGTCCAATCTCCAATTTTGTCTGTTCTGTTCTGTATACCAATTCTTGTCGGAGTCAGTTTGAAGGGCTTTGTAAAATTTGCTGATGACTCTGTTATCATTAGCTGATCAGGGCAAAGTGAACTATGGTATGTGTTTTTATACAGTGGTGTGAATCTTCTTTTATTGACATTGTCCCAAAAACAAAAGATCTGATTACAGATTTTAGGGAAATATCCTATTGTCATCTCGTGTCTCCTGTTAAAGTGGTTTCTAAGGAGCCTACTTAGGCACTTTGACTGATGACAAGGTCACATTTGTGCCACAAGTGGATTTGCGTTTGAGCCAAAAAAAGAAAAAAACACAAACACAAACAACTCTAGGGAATAGTCAAGCTTAGCAGCAAGGTGGTGGGAATACCCTTAGACAATCTGGTGGATGTTTTGAGACCAAAACACTAAAGAGGGCTTGTTCTGTTATGGCAGAGCTTCCTGGCTATTTGTTGTTGCTTCCTTCAGGTTGCAGGTTTGTCATGCCACAGGAAAGGACAAACACATTTAAAAAATCTTCTCTAGGAGGCTGTTGTGCTTTTAAATAAGGTTAGAAGACTTTTTACTTATTTATTCCTTTATTAGTCTTATTTTTTTATTGTTGTGATGCCATTTGGTTGTTATTTGCTGCTGTCTGTAAATGCAATTGCTCCACTAGGGATAATAATAGCTATCCTTGAACTTTGAAGTTAGTTAAATGATGAAGTAGCAATCAGACTGTTACATCACATCACTTGTCTTTTTTGGTGTTTTGATTCTCCCCAAAAGGGAAACGGCAAGACATTTATATGTACGTGAAATTTGAAAGGATGGTTCCTTCTTGTCTGATCCATCCACACTCTTAATGGGGCTTTGATATCAGGATGTTTCTGCTTTAAGTAAAGCAGACAGGTTTTCTGATGTAACACAATGTTATTGCTGAACCCATAAAATCATTTTCATCTTGAAATGAGCTTTGTATTTGTACTTAAAGTAAAACATGTTCTCCTTCTGCTCTACAGAGCAATGTTTGCTTAGCTGAGACTGATTACTTAATCATGCTTACATGCTATCACATATGCCAACAAAAAACAATGATTAGGGAGGATCCATGTGATATTATTGTAATTTTAAATCCATAAGTAGTTCAACCATGAGCCTAAAATGCTGCTCGAACTACCAAAGGACGCTGACTATGAAACAGGAAAAACAATGCAGACACACAAATATTCCATCATTTTCACTTTCACACAATATTAGTGATACAGTGGTAACTGCTTGGCTTTCCCATCGTCAATATAAATTCACATGTTGAGGAAAAGCCTCTGACCCCGCTTGGTTTAGTGAAAATGTTTTCTCTCCTTCGACTGCAGGGCATCGTAAAAATGAGGGCACCATAACATTCCTTCTTTGCCCTTCTCAGTTCCATTAATTCCACCATGTAGCTTTAAAAGACTTTGACCCAGAATAATCGCTGTTTTCAAGAAGGGTCAGCAGAGACGGCCTGTTAAGCTGAGACAACCTCGAACAGGAGAGGTCTAAACAACTGAATTTAACAAATACTATCAAAATAATCTGACAGCTATGGATGTAAATCATTTCATTTTAATTCATAGATTAATTTCATAGTTTCACTCAATGAGGTTTTACTCTCTGAATTATCAAGTCTTTAATCTTTCGCTCTGGAGCAGAAAAGAAAGCATAGTTCATGCTCAAACAATCATTTCTTTGGAGGTTTGCAACACTGTCAAACATATCAACTGGTCAGGAATTACAAAGACTTGGTAGAACCAAAGGTTGTTAAAAGGATGTCATGTTACATTTTGGTGATTTCACCACCTGCACTTCAGGAGGAAATAGAAAACTGACTCAGTTTCTGCCCCAATGATTACCCGACTATTTTGAACCTTTAGGCTGTGACACACCGAGTCATTAGTTAGCAGCTGGGAACACTGGTAATGGTCCGTTACATTTGTTTTTTCTTTTCTCCAGTCTGTACTGCACCTTTTGCAACAAGAGACCCAGTGAAACTTTTCTTTCTTTTTCTTTGTGATTTTTAAAGCTTCATTCAATATAATCATTTCATATGTCTGTTCAGCATTGGATGAGTAATTACACACAAAGTTTAAACTCTTAAAAGATTTGAAGTGAAGCATTTTGGTTTTTCGAAATGCATTCAAACACTTCTAACTAAACCAGAGCCTTACCTGATTTGCTTAGGTTTTTAGTATTCTAGTTTGTCTTATTAAATTATGTATAGACAACAGCTTGTATACTCTGGAGAGTTGTTCCCAATTGCACACTCTTTATGCATACATCCTGGTTGTTAGCAGCTGGATGTCATCTATGTGGGGTGTTCAAATGCTACTTCTTGCACAGACGCATGGAAGGTGAAGCTACACAGCAGGGGCTCTTTTGTCACTGCTGCTTTTTCACATGGGTCTTAGGTGCAAAGGCTATTTGTAGACTGCTGTGTACAAACCAAAGACCAAAGCAGGAAATCTAACATCAGTAAGGAGAAAGAGACATGATCTCTATTAAAAGTTAGCCAGTTTAATGTAAAATTATGCACATTTCAAAATAAAAATTTGAAATTACTGCCTATGGCCAAATGCGCTCACCCTGGACAACCTCAAT
>JAVQJG010189193.1:0-22507 GCA_036024015.1 Craterocephalus amniculus | reverse complement strand
TATTATATTATTAATACATGTTATTTTTTCTAATAATATTTAGATTATTTGAAAATTAATTGTTTAATAGATTCATAGATTACTGCATCTTTTTGTTGAAAATAATCGATAGACTAATCGATTAATCTAAAAAATTATCGATTGATTAATCGAAGAAAAAATAATCGTTAGGGACAGCTCTATAAAAAACTATAAGTAAGACATTTACTGTTAAGTAAACAACAGACAGTACTTCACAGTTACATTCAATCATTATTACATCACATTGCCTTTGCTTTTATTTCTCAGTCCTTTCACTCATGTAAGTGTGTTTCAAATAAAGACAAAAGATCAGGAGGAGCCCACTGAGAAACCTGCCTGATCATCAGTATAAAAGGGCTGACAGCTCACAGCTTAAAGCTGTAACTAAAGCAGCATTATTCCTGCTTTTCTAACCCCGAACCCATCTGCTCCGACTCTGTAAGATCTGCATGCTGCTGCACAGAAAGCCAGTTGTGTATATTCTCAAGCCTGATTGGAGATACTGAACATATTAGATGTATCTAAGCCTTAATCCTACGTTCTCCACCTTCTCTGTCTGTATCTTTCCCCCTCCAAGGAGAAGCAAACACTGACTGCACAAAATTGTGTCCGTTTCTGTTGTGGAGTCAAACAGAGCTTTGTTTCACTTGCAGACTAAACAAAAACTGTTTAGAGGGAAACGTTTCTTTTAAAGCAAGCATCCTGATAGAAATAGAGCTAGAGAAATAAAGAGAAGAGAAGCACACAGCCATGAATGTGTGCGTCTAACTCTGAGCAGACCTCTGTATTTCCTGAAACTGAGCGGCACCGCGGTTTGATCTCGTGCCATGAATGGGCTCCACACACTAATTACAGCCACCTGTGTGTATGTGTGCGTGTGTATACGTATATGTGTGTGTGAGGCATGAGGGAGGAGGGTGACTGTATGGCCATGAATAAAAGCAACCTGCTGTTTCCACTCTGCGCACACACACTTACGCACACATCTTTAGGAAAGAAAAGGTGTAGCGTCATACTCCGAGGAGGCAGAGGTGCTGTTTCCTGGTCTCGGGTTAACCATTCGTCTCTGCGTATGTATGTATGTATGTGCATGTCTGCTCTTTATCAGCTCTGTTGTTTTCACTTTGGCCGATCTCACGGCCAAAACCAAGGAGCAACTTGTCTGAATCCGTATGTGCAGCTGTCAGTCACGGCAGCCAAGAACACACCATGAGGTGCTTAAAGTCCAAATGAGCAAAAAGAAAGACATAAAAACAAGATTACTAGTTAGAAAGGCATAAAGTAAGGCGCACATACTGTATTATCTGAGCCACTCCACAGCACTTTAGACTGAAGTTGTTTTAGTTTTACATAAATCCATAAGATGACATTCAATTCACAGCAAACAAATGTGATTAAAATATGTGAACTACATGTTTAGAAACACATTCAAGGGGAAGTGAGTGTTTAGCCTCATAAGGATAAAAAATATAAGCATGTGTAGTCAGATTTGTGGCTATATCCTGTAAAAGCTTTTCTTGACCATGCCTTTAATTATCCACACAGAGCAGTGTTGTTGCTCGTATAGGTGGCTTTATGGTATCAGTACACTTTGTTAGCATGGCCACAGCTCAAACCATTCAGTTTTCTAATGCTTCATACTAACAATGCAACTTTAAACTACTTTATGAATGTCTAAGGATGAATGTCAGGCAGTAGTCCTGAGTTATGTAGTTATGAATGGCATAAAAAAAACGCCACTAAGATGGAAAAGAACTCCTATTTCCCTTTAGACAAAATCTTCAATAAGCCGGTAACTAATTCGAGTGAGGGAACAATGTTTGGATTCAACTTCTTCGCAATAAAAGTTTGTTCCAAGAAATAAAATCTATCACCCTACGGCCTGTAACATTTATGGCTCCACTACGCAGCTGTACTATGAAGTGCTGTTTTTTCTGTTCTCGCTGTTCACCTTGTCCTCTCAATTCATTCAAACTATGGTTTGAAGGGTCTCGTTTGTGCTGCATGTCATCCAGAATGTGTTAGAAAAAAAAAAAACCCAGTAAAATAAACACATGCCTCTATCCACTAAAGAAGCATTAATGAAAAATTACAAATTCATCTGGTAAGATAAATAAATTGAGAACAAAGAAAACATATCAACCCACAGATAATTCCATTGCTCTATGACCAACAGATTTTAGGTGAACATCTGCACCTACAATCCAACTCTGACAGTACAACATTTTTTATTTTGCATGTCTGGAAATTTGCGACACTCTGGTAACATTCAAGTGGTTTTAATACAATACACAAGATTCAGTGCAACACATGGTTTCATAACCTGATTTGATCCATTGGATGCAACAGTTGTGGCATTCTCCTTGCAAATCTACAGGAGATCAATCTTGCAAGCTCGATACGGACTATATGGACAGACGATACTTAAATCAGCATTTGTCAGTCAATGACAAATCAGGATTTTGGATGCTCATTAATAATGTGTATATAACATAATCTAAATTTACAACCATGGACCGTATGTTTTGCCATATTTTACTTTCCCAAAACAACAACAAAAAAAAATTATTACAAAGGAAACCTGCATTTTCTTCTTCAGATGAAGGAACCCTCTAAAGCTTCATACAGAGTTCCAGCTTTCTTTCTATGTTTCCATAAAGCTGTATTTTGTGCAGAAAACTGAAAAAGCCCCCGGTCATCAATTGACCGATGGACGCACCACGACCAGCTGCTGCAAAGACCAGGATTCATGAATTCTCCCTTTTGTAAGATGCCAGAATATTCACATTAAAAGGTTAACTATTCTACATGAAAAGGTCCAGGCTGGGGAGCAAAATAAATATACAAGTGAGGAAATGAGGCAAACTGAGTGAAGTCTGTGGCGTAACTGCAGGTTGATGGGCAAAGTAATCAGCAATCAGCCAAAAGAGGTAAAACAAGCATCTGTAGTTCACAGGATACTTCACAGGATACTCATACACAGTAAAGCACTTGTCAGTAGAGACATCACAGGTAAATATGTTTTAAAGATTAATACCAAGTTAAAGTTGGAGCAAAGCAAACTACTGTAGAAGATGACTTTACTGACAGATCGATTGAATACTATAGAACAGAGTGTAAGATGTTGTAAGGTGTGAGATTAGCTTTCACACAAAATGTCAGCGTGACTTTCATAAGAAATTACGGATTCAGAGTCATGGAATTTAAATTTATTACTGACACTGGTAGCCTGAAGACAAAATCAAGTTTGTTCCAAATCAGCATTTTACTGCCAAAAATGACTAATGAGGTCATGTTGTAGTAATCAGATTAAGTCCTACATCGTTCAAACAGAAACAGATATATGATGTTATATCATCTGCGTGTGTGTGTGTGTGCAGCACAGAGTAAATTCCATCATCAGTAATTTGTAAGATACTGCAGATTTTCATTTGAGATGGCTAACTGTTGAGAAACTAAACCCCGGACTGCCGACCACTGCCCTTGACTTTGCAGGCAGGGGGAAAAGAGAAGTTTTTCCACTGTGGACGAATAAAGCAACCCATTATTCTACGACTCGTTTCTGTAACAGCTGCCAGGCTCGCTGCAGCGGTGACGAGAAGGACGAGCGTTTCTGCTCGCAGCTGATGAAGCAAAAGTCCTGCCTCATTCAATCTCCATCTGATATTATCCAAATACACAATATGTGATTAACACGCCACGTTTGTACGGTGCAAAGAAACCCAGATCCATTTTCAAGCAGAAATATTGTAGATTCAGCTCCAGTATATTTTCAGTCACCGGGGCCAGGCATGGGCCATTTACCCTCGGTGGTCAAGTTTAGGTTAACAGTGAGGCCTGGGTTTGGTTAGGGGATGAAAAATGCACTGAAAACCAACAGTGAGGAAATACACAAAGCACCTTGGGCTGTTCCAGTGCTGAACATGGACTGTGCCAAAGCTCAAAAATATCAACAGAGCGATGAAATAATATACAGGCACGAGGCACACACTCACTCATTCTCATCAAAGAGCAGTGGGGTTTATGAGGACTGAAAACATACAGTTAGAGACAAGGTTCTCCCATTTTTCTTTGCGCGTTTGTAAAGCAAACTCATCTGGTTCGGCTCATTAAGTTGTTTAAAGCGTCAGTATGAAAGTAAACTGCTCGCCGTATCTTTGTCTTTTCACTCACTTTGTCAAATGCATGTGAGTGTGTGTGACTGCGTCGCTGTATTGATCTTTGCACGAGCGAAGCGAGCGCCGATCCACATAGATGTTTTACATCGTCGTTCACACTTCAGTGATAGAGGAGTGAACACACACTGAGATTTGCTTAAAAAGGAGACGGAGTGTAATCTGGCTAAACGTGCAGCTGCAGCCTATAGCCTTGGACGTGATGCGGGCGATCCTGTCAAGGTTAGAAATGATTCATGGAATTAGTGAATTACTTCATGTCCGCTGCTCTGAGGGTCGAGGAAGGGGAAGGGGAAGGGGAAGGAGAGTGCTATGCAATCAGGTAATGTGTGACAACAGATGTGAAGAGCTGCATATGTGACTTCCTGCGCGATGAAAAGGGAATAAAAATCTCGAAATGTCAGTATTAACGCACATCTATTCTTATCCAGGCCTATGCATAAAACATGACATCATAAAACAGCATTGGAACACAGCTAAAAACATAGTTTTCCCATTATTTGAAATTTGGGAAAGTTCCAAACTCTCTTTAGAAGAATTCCACCAGTTTTTATTCCCAGGACTTCTAAACTTTGGCAGATTTTCACACTTTTGCATCGTGCACCCTGTCATTTCTCTGAGCCCGCTCCAGCCAGTAAAAGTCAGCCTGATGTTGATTCTCTCTCTTTCTCTTTCTTTTCCTCACTTCCTCCCATAATGTCCGTAATGTGCATTTCTTGCATTCAGATATCCAGCTGCTGGCTTGTATATGCGGTGTTAAGACAAAACATAGCTGTCAAATGATGGAGAAAGTTAATAAAAATACAAAAGTGCAGCTTCTGAGTCAGAAAACAGAGAAACTTAATGTTGCCTTAAATAATAAAGTTGTCAATCGTCTCATCAATATCTAAATATTTGTGTTTTCTGTAAAGAAAGACAGATGCCAGAGGAATAAGATTCAGGATTTTGTAATCCTGCTTCTATAATCTCATACAATTACAATCAAGATTCTCATCAACACTCTTATTTTAAAGTAGCTATGTGTCATCAGATACAAAGGGGTTATAGATAGTTTGTTTCGTTTAATGAAATGTGGAGGTGAAGCAGAGGATAAATTAGCTCACAAACTTACACCATATTGGATATATTTAGCGAGGTCTCCCAATCTTAAATTATCCCGGCTTATAAAAACGAATGTCATCTCCCAAAAATAGCCGATGCCCAATCAGTAAAGAGCAGATGCGCAGTGTTACAGCCTGCTGCTCAGCATAGGACATTAACAAGTTTCTATTTAATGCTGACAGACAGTAAAACAACTTACTATGTGCTTGTTATCATAAAAATGTCCTGTTGTGTCAAAGAGCAAGACAAAACTAGCTTTGCAGCGGCTGTGAAAGAGATGCACCTAAATAAGTGTTTCATTGGGTATATGGAAGGATATGTTCTGCATCAAACTGCATTTGTACCTGTGTTTGCGAGCGAGTTTCTGCGTGTGCATGTCCATCCAGCTGCTGCCTGTGTAACTCTAGCAAACATCAAGGCAGTTCCCTTCTTTGCTGAATTAACAAATCTCTCACATCCTTCGCCACGCGCCGCCTTTGAAACACACACCCCGCCGGCCTCAGCTCAACACTTTGAACTCTCAGTCATTCTCTCGCATGTCCACCCTGCTTGTCCCTGTATCAAATTGTACTCCGGTTAAATACCTGCTCATTAGTTCACCCCCCGTTTAACCTCGCTTAATTCATTTTTACATCAGGCCACAAGTGCAATCAAGGAAACACCTCTAATTTGGTTCCCTCTTTAATCTCGTCGTCTAAGGACTCATCTCTGCATTACTATTGATTGTTTACTCATCAGTCCTGATTACATCTAGCACAGTAAATGCCCTTTGTTGCATCTCACTTCCTGCATGAATATGTTCAAGTGATAATGAGCTTGTTACAAATAAAACACCCATTGGAGGTCTTTTTCAGAGATTTGCATTTGATGCTGGTTACTAACCTTAGAAATGAGCGTTTTTAAATGAAAATTGTGTAAAAAGAAGTTGTAATATATACATTTGATCCAAAAATGTCATCTAATATTCTGTTATTGAGCTAGTATGTGTAGAATTATTTAGAAAAGAAAGTTCACTTGCTTTAATTCCAGGATTTTACTGATCACAACATAACTGAATTATTTTTTTTTTTCACCAGGTCTTTTAAATAGTACAACACACGACATATCAAAATGTGGGATCATTCATTCAACAAAACTGCAACGTCCAGGGGGAAAGACAAGAGGAACAATCTTGAATGACATAGGAAGTTGTACGGTCATTTTCAAGCAACTTTAAGTCCAGCATTGATGTCTGTGGCAACTATAAACTGACCTGTGCACCTACGTATTTTAGAGAGACAGGAGAGCCGTCAGCAGCTAGACTGAAGTAGAGTTGTGTTACAGGACTATGGTACCAAGCACACCAGTAAGTCTACAACAGCATGAATAAAAACAGAGAAAAAACTCAAGGTGAAAGGAACCAATCAAAATCCACATCTTAATCTTACTGAAATGCTCTGGTGGGATATTGCAAGAGCTGTGCGAAAACAAATACCCACATACCTCAATCAAATGATTTAACACTGAGTAGAAGAGTGAGGCGGAATTCCTCCACAAAGTGGTAAGAGAGGGATGCCGTCAAACAGAAAAACCTTACAACTTCCACGGTAAAAGGTGACGCTTTTGTATGAAGGGCTGCACTTACTTTTGCACACACTCATTTTGCACTTTGGCTCGTAGGAAGAGTTGCTCTCTACTCTATGGTTCTGCTGTGCCATGAACTGCTCTAAGATCCTTGCTGGAATGTAAGAGAGGCCTCACAACCTCCATACTTCAAAGACTACACTGAATCTATTAAATGTGAATACGTAATGAGCTCGCTTGTTTTGCACATGCTTGTATGCAGGACTGTTTCTGTGTGGATCTGCATGTGCGCTAATTAAGCGCGCCATTGTGTGTAAGTGTTTCGCTTTGCGTGTGTTGGGGGTGGGATGAGCGGGCCGTCTTGTTGAACTTCAAAGACGCTGGCATGCTCCGCTGCGTGAGGCGTCACGCTGACAGGATCCCTTTGATGAAAAACAATTTACAGCAATATAAAACTAACGTGCTCATCATGATGCGCCGCCGGGCCACGTCTCAATATGACTCACCGCTTTGTTTAACACACACTCGCGTCACACGGAGCTGTTTGTGGATTGCTAATAATACAACAATTAAAACTCCTTTTCTGCTCGTTTTGCCTCTGATAGTAAGGTGAGACAGCAGGGCAGAGAATTACTTATGTTCACACATGTCTGCTCCGGGTTCTGGATCCGCTCGCTGGATAATTACATTAGACACTTTGGCATGCTGGAATTCAGACCCACAAAGCCGCTGCAACACCAGCAGTGGCAGCAGACGGGTCTGATGGGTCGATTTTGGCCTAACATTTTGGCTTATTCTCATTGTTTAATGGCATCTTAGACAGCAACACATCATCTGCTCTTCCTTCCTTTCCTACTTCTGTTTCCCCTTGTTGTCAGAACACTGGTCCTTTGGGCCAAGAGGAGTAACAGCAGCTTAAATCTAACAAATGTTGGCATAAAACGCTTCATAAAAGCAGCGCTCGCCAGCAGAGAAATTGCCTAAAGATGCTGTCTTTCACTGAAAGCGTGAACAATCTTTTAACCGCTTAAGGTTTCTGAAACTGAGATCACCTTAAAATGGCATCGAATTAAGTTTGCTTGATAAACAAATGAGCATAAATTGCTGGGCAACGATTGAAAAAGGTCTTAAAACTGTGAGCAAATGCAAAATAGTGTCAGAGCAGGAGAGCGTAAAGCAGAAATGCGGGATGTGGCTGCAGTTGTCGTGCGTTTTTGTGAGTTTTCGCCATGCTGTCATGTTGATCAAACCTAAGACTGATAGTGGAGGCGCCGCAGAACCATCGGTGTTTGCATAGGAACCACAGGGGAAATTTGCACACACACACAAACACACACATCGGAAAACAGCAAAAACATTTTGCACATGCATTTATGTGAAATATAATATGCGGTGGAATGCAGCAACATGGTGCAAGTAAGCACACGCACACCTGATGGCTCACATCAAAACCAGCCAGTCCAAGCTCATTGTTCTCGTTTTTCCAAGCCCTTTTATTTATAAAGCACATTTAAAACAGAGCATGTCTCCAAACTGCTGCACAATAAGCGTTTCTTTGCTATATACTTCATTAAATAAAAGATGTTTGTTCTCTTAGATCATAAGAAATTTCATCAAACTTCCTAGAGCAGAGATGCAGCAGTCTTAGCTCTGTAATGATTTATCCACCTTCAATAACTATATGACAAGAAAAGGCTAAACAGGCAACAAAGATTTATCAAATCCAGATGATGCGTAGCTGAAACTGCGATAAAACCTCCTGATAAGCGGCGCAGGTTTTTTCCATGCTCGCTCGCTCGCCACCGCGTTTTCCTGCTTCAGTCGTCTCTCTTTCAGGCGCATCCTGCCTGCTTGTTGTCAGTGATGTGAGATTGGAAAAGCCAGATGCGACGGCTGGAATCTGGAGAGCAACAACAGGGGAACGGTGGGCGGTGGGCGGGAGGGGTCTCTGAGAATAATTCGCTCCTCACGTTGTCATTAAGACATCAAAGCGGCTGCAGGAGATACAGGGCTTTTCAGCACTGACACAAACGCATTCTCGAGCAGAAAAGTAACGAACGAGAGTAGAACGGAGGAGAAAAGAAAAGATGTGGGGGGGGGGAGTTGTATGCTGAAGAACCAGTCTTTGGCTTTGATGATGGCACAAGAGCGAAGCAGCAAAAAAGCGGACAAAAGTTTCTAAAACTTCAAAAGCAAAGCTTTTTGTAGCACAGGTCTGCTCTCTCTTTCTGCCTGATTCTTCCACTCTTTCCCCTCCCTGCTCTCTTCAAACACGTCTCTGCTAATTGCGGGACCCTGTCCTGCCCTCCGCAGGCTCTCCACTCCTCTCAGCTCTATTCAGCGCTGGGGGTTTGCTACATCGGGGCGGCCCTAATAACTCCCTCCGAGTGCAACAACGGAAACTGCGGGGCCAGTGACAAAATCCCGACCCTAATGAGAAAAGACTCCTTCAGCGGACAAGCAGGTCTGTCAATAGACCGGCCTGTTATGGAAGTACCCGGAGCAAAGTGTTTGTGTTTTTTTACTGTGAGTCATGGACGCGTTGCTGTTTGCTTAAGTGCACGGCAAACATACCTTCTACCAAAAAAAAAAAAAAAAAACTAAATACAAACTAAAAGAAACAACAAAAGGAATAAAAAAAGAAGGTCAGAGTATGTGTGCCTATATGCGTGTGTGCTGCTACATCCTGAGCGTAACAATAGTGAACAGCACTAATCCTCCAGACCGAATAATGGCCGCTAAGCTGTCTATTCAGAAGCACATAGCTCCCCTGCAAACTCCCCCGGTCAGACACCCAAGCTCCCGCTGCATCTTTCCTGCTTTTTTATGTCCTCAAGTGATACATCTATTAATTGGCATACAATAATATGTACCATCTAGAGGAACTTTTTAAAGGTTAATATCCTGAAAATCTTTGCCTGAGTTCTACTTTCAGGTTATTTAGAATTTCACCTGAGATGCAACTTTATAAATAAAGACCTGGTCATCTTAGATCCTCCATCCTTTCTTCTTCCTTCTCCCTCCTTGTTGTTTTCTTCTGTTGGAGGGAATTTGGAGAATGCAAATTTGTTGCTGCTCCTCTTGAGGGACCCGGTACGATGCAGAGATAGAGATGCTGAAGCCTCTTGTTTTCTTTCAGTGGGAGGCTTTAGATTGGGAGCGGACTGTGGAGTTAAGTATTTGCAGGAGACATCTTCCGTAAGCACCCTCTCCAGGAACACTGAGTGTTTCCGTGAGGGAATCTGTCAGTGCCTTTCCCATGTTCCTGTTTGATAACCAGCTCACATTTGAACTGCAGCATCAGTCGGGCGCATTTCTAACTTTAACCGTGTCATTTGCTAGTCCACTGCTTTGCCTTCAGTTGAAAGGTGAGAAAGATTGGGCTCTTTTAGTGCCAATGGATGGAAGAGTGTTTTCTACTCTATTTTATACACTTATATAACAATACCTAGTTTTACTTGTTTAGGTTGATAAGTTGCAGGACATGAGGTAGTTCAACTGGCTGAGAATGAAAAGTAAATTTTTAAAATGTTCAGATTTAATCATTTATCTTAACCATTAAAATCCCATGAATCAGGGAAACATTTCCTGTATCATTCTGTTTTAGTTTCTATAAAAAGTTGACCTCTGGTACGCTTCCAAATAAAAACTTACCTGCTTCTGGCTAATTCAGCCTCATTCAAACTAGTCTAGTAATTGTTTTTATCCCATCCAAGTTCATTTATGCCCTTTGAAGCAAAAGTTTATAAGTGTTACATAAATGTTATGAAAAGAAACTTGCTTTTGCAGGTTCCGCTTCAGCTGGCCATCACCTCTGAGCAGAGAAAAATGCCAAAAACTTCCCTGCACATATGCACAACCTGTCCTGGCATAATCTGAGTCTATTAGTTTGCTAAGCCAAAACATCTTCAATTTAAACATTTTATTTCATAATTAATCAACAGACTGTTCATTCAGTCTAACCATTCCTCTCTTGCATGGACACTTTCATTCATCTGCATTAAATCTTTCCCTTTTTCTCCTCCTGTTTCTCTATTTCTCCTGTCTTGCTTTTAATGTTGCCCTCCCACAGAGTGCGCTGATCTTGGTTACATTGAACTGATTGACTGATAAACTTTGCAGTAGCCAACATCCTCAAATAATCACGTGAGTCTCATAATTTCAGTCACACTTTGGGACAGAAGGTATTTCATGATATAAGTAAGAGGGAACCGGATGATAGATTTAAAATCCTGCTCCATTTGTTACCCATTAGACTTATGTTTTTCATTCAATAGAAGCCGCAGCGCCAAAACACACAGAGAAGGAAAGCTACACCTCATATTAGCTATGGGAGAGTTGCTGTGGAAACACACTTGCCTTGGATTTTGTTAACAGCTGGCAAATTAAGTTAGTCCCAAATTCCACCCTGAAACAGAATTGTATTAGAATAAGAATCAAAATGCTATACAACTACTAACTATGTCTGTGGGAATTACTGCACAGCTAAACTAAAACATTACAATTTCCAATAGTTATGAAATAAGAAGTATTATCAAAAACCCAAATTAAAGGCTACTTTACTGCATATATAACATAACTATATCACTCCATGATGCTATTCAGTCAACTTAAAGCAGAAATATAATGATGTATTTACATTTAAGCAAGCACCGATGTATTTACTTTAATGACTCATTCATGGAAAACAAACTAAAAAAAGAAAAAGTATTAGAAACAAGTTTTAAAAGGGCATCCTTTCTGAACTTGGAAGATTTTAGATTTGAAATTAGATGAAATATCAATTAAACTTAATAGCATAAACGAATAACCTGCCCGTCTTCAGTTTTAGGGTGGATTTCCTCCACAGAATGATTCACCACTTGGGCCTCTGGAAAGAAGTTTGTTGACTGACAGATGGCATCTAGAAGGGAGAATTGAGAAGTCAAAGCTAGCAAAGGGTATTTAAGACCCATTAGGGGTCTAGTGAGAGCTTGACTTGGCGCACAATCCGCATGAAAAAGCCATGCCCCCCCCACACACACAGACACATGCACATACACAGCTGCAAATGGAGCATGAAGGCAAGCAGGAGGGGAAAGGGAGGAGGAGACCATGGATGCTCCAGAGAAAAGGCATCACCCCTTGACTGACGATGTAGAAAGAAACAACTGCGGGAAGGGTTGTGAGAGAAAGAGAGAGGAAGGAGAGTTGTGGAGAAGACAAAGAGGCGAGGCTGAAAGAAGGCGGGGAGGATGTGAAAAGTGAAGTGGGATTTTGGTGACGAGGTGAAAGGAAGAGAACATACCTCCCATGAAAAACCCCCGATTGTCTTGTTTGTAAAGTTATTATACAATCATTTTTTCCACAGACCACCTAAGTGTCAGGTAAGAGGAAGCCTTTTTGTTCTGCGGCTGTAGTTCAAGTTTCACTGGATACAGTACAAACGGCCCTCTGTGGCACCTCGACATGTTCGGACACGGATCTTTTTTAAATTTTTTTATTCTCCGGACTTGTTGGTGTCTGTAGAGTGCAGGGAAGGAAAAAAAATAAAACCGTTCTTTTCTTTTTTGCCATCTCTCCGTCCTGTCCATCTCCTTTCCATCTCTTTGCGAGACGTCAAACGAGGCAGAACAGGAGGATGTGGGACAGACAGCCATGAAATGGAGGCCAGGGGGCCCTGACGTGTGTGTGTGTGTGTGTGTGTGTGTTTGCGATCTGATGTGTACGCAAGCAAACGGACACATACTTTCCTGTCCTCTCTCGCTGATATGTATATGCAAAAAGATATCTTTGTGCATCTGCGTGTTTATCCGGGAAACAAAACAAGGTGGGAAAACAGCTTTTGAAACTTGACTCCATTCTTTCTCCCCCATCTGGACCTCCGCAGTCCCGCCACGCCAGTCTTTTATATGTGCACCAACACGTGCAGGCACACACACCAGCATGTTTACATCCCCTGTCTCCGCAGTGCCACCCTGATTTCCGGAGAAACAGCTTTGTCTACCTCAGTGGAAGGGCGGCATGTTGTTACAACTGCAGGACTAAAGAGAACGGAAGAAACCTGAAGCACAACACTAAACAATTAGGATAGGGAAAAGCAGCGCATATACATCCAATGTCACCCACCGTTCTACTTCCTACAACTGCGAGCTGAATCAATCGGATCTTTTCTTTGTTTATCTGTCACACAAGGACAATCAAGGCAGTTTTTACCCTCTTCTTCAGTTAGCAACACAGAGGAACCTGCATCTTGATGCTTGCACACTAGGGGTGTTGAAAAAAATCTTTTTTAATCGGAATTGAGATTCTTGTTCATCAAAGTTCACAATCGTTTCAAAATTTCCAAGAATCGATTCTTTAAAAGGCAAAAAATTCTTGGCTTGACTTTCAAGGCTGCTGCTAAGTGACACATATACGTTAGACTTTGCCAGTTTAGCGAAGATTAAACCGTTTTTGGATGAAAATGATCAGTTTTCTTTCAAATAATTTCTCAGAGCTGTTTCTGGTTTATAGAGGAACAGAGTTAATCAGCAGGTTTTGTTACTAAAAGAGGACTCAATGTGAATTAAGATCGGTTTGAATCGAGAATCGATACAGAATCGAATTGTTACACCAAGAATCGGAATCGAAGTGAATCTTGAGTTGCACACATTTTCATCTTGTTTCATCTTCTGTAAGACCCCAAAGTCCATGCAGCAATCTAATTTCTCTACCGAATCTGTGTGCTGCATAATAAAGCAGAAGTCTGCCGCTCTTTAGACTGGCAGGCACAGGAGAGCCAAAAATCGGAAGCATCTTTTTAATTACAAACGAAAGACAAACGAACACCACGCTCCTTGGAGCGAGCTGCAGCTCCAGGTTCAACTCCATGAATTTTTCTCCAATTAGTGGGACACTGCGGAGTGTAACCTGAGCAGATGTGGTATGTTAGCAAGCTGAAGGGTGAGGCTGTGTGACTGACACTGGGTAATCTGAGATTCATATTGGGCGCCGCGCAATCACACAAGCTCGCACATTTCTCGGTGCGTGTGTGAGACTCGTATGAATTAGGGCGCCATCTTGGGCCACCTCCACATCCTCTCTGGATGAGGTTCCAGATATCTCAATTAAAACCTCCGAAATCTGAGAATGCAAACACCGAGCGAGAAATCGGGATGGAAGGGACTGATGGATAGAGAGATGATGTCGGCCTGCAACCCGATATGCTGTGTTCGCTTCTGGCAGGAAGACAGCTGCAGTCTCGCACATGCAGAAGGAACCTGGGATGAGGAAGAGGGGCGGTTTGCTTTCAAAGGGCCTGCCAGGAAACAAAGGGAGTCTTAAGAAACAGTCTAATAGCATTTAGTCAACATGCACCATTACGTTTAATTGTCATGACACAGTAAACTGAGCCGCGTGATGTCAGGGTGTCAGGAAAATAGTGGATTCTAGTCGAGTTCAGCAGCGTTAGTGGTCTAATTGTGGTCTAAAACAACCGTAAGTGGAGAAGTAGAAAGTCATTATCAGTTTGTGATGTTCAATCCTCTGATGAAAGTTTTTTCAGCTCAGAATTCCCAATATATTTGATGCTTAATCAAAATAAATCTCCTCCAATCTCTTTCATTTAAACGTCCACAGTTGACATCTTTCTCTGCGTTTCCCACCTCTTTGTTCTCAATCATGACGAGATGTCAGCGAGGTGGCTGAGCTCTTAAATCGCCACAAATCATCACAGCAGTCACTTATGAATGGACCTGCGAGCGCGTTGCATCAATAAACGCGCTAGGCTGCACAACTCCGACCCGCTTCCTTCCTACCTTCTTACGCACGGCTTCCAATCTCTCCTCCCTGACACGCTTTCATTGTCATCACATCTGGTTTGAACTATAAGTTTTCTGTCATTCACTCATCTGGGGGGGAAAAAAAATCTGAAGTCCGTGTTATTGATGTGGAAACACAGAGTGAAAAGATCAAGAAAAGCAGTGGGAGGACGAGCTGGAAGCCCTTGTTGTTTCAATTTGGGAAGGACTTTGAGGTTTGCAGGGCAGAGAGAGAGAAAAAAAAAAGTAACATCTTTTTCAGTTTCACTTTACTGGTGGTCCCATAAATCCTCTTGCACCAACATGTACACAAACCCTCAGATAAACAAGCGCAAACATGCACACAGACTGTTTACTCACACAAACATTCGCCAACTGACTCACAATAAAAGAACAAACACTTTAAGGAATCTTCTAATTTGCGCCACCAACAAAAGACAGCCTTAAAACAAAAAAAAACTATCCATCACTTCCACAGGCAGTGGGCAGAAGCCTAGCGGATGTTTCAAGGCAATCAAATGCTGTCACGTGTGGGGGGAAAAACTGGAAACTGTGAAAATATTGGTACAAATTAAAGCGCGGTCAGAGAGAAAAAATAAGCCAGCTGGCTGAAGACGGAGAAGTGAAGGTGCAAGGCTGAGCGCTAATAGGAAAAAGGTGTTAAAGATACTCTGGGTTTGAAATTGAGAGGAAGAGACACTATAAGATGCAGGTGTGGGCTCATTACTGTGAAACAGAGTGGTCATAGGATAATTACAGCGGGACCACACAGGAGAGGGGTGGAGCTGGAAAGCAAAGAGGGGAGCGAGGAAGCGAAGCAAAACAGGAGCGAGAAATCTCAGCAGAGCAGCAGAAAATAAAACAAGCGCATAGAAACGCTCTTGGTGTCCGTCCAGTTCCATCTGTTAGCAGATAAAGACCAGCTATCACTTCTGAGAGGGAGACAACTGCTCTCATACACCCATGGCCCATGCTTTAAACATCACTGCCAGTGCAGTTTGTAGTTTGCAGCTATGAAAACACTGCTTTCCATGCCGACTGCCTCTCTGAGGAGATGCTGAGGCAGGATTCCTGCCTTGAATTACAGGAAGGGGTCATCCTTGAAAGTTAACCTTCAACAAAATGTGTCTCGGTACCATTCCTGTAATCACCAAATGGTGACAATTAGCATAGTTTTAGTTTGCATGTAATACGACTCAGGCTGTGACTATCCAATGAATAACTTGATTGCAAGAAAATCCCTAAGAAATTTTATATTTTTTTTCGCGCTGACAATCAGAAATGTCACACTGTTTCTGTGTGTTACACCGGGTGTTAGCTCTGTAGCTGGTATGATGGAGGAGAAATTGAGGAGCAAAAGTCAGGAGGAAGCAGCCAGTTTACATATCTAGAGTGAGAACGCCAAGGCAATGATTCACTTTAGCATTTTAACATAAATGAGTATGCATGTAATTTGCAATTAGCAATTTTGATGAATGCTGGTCAAGAACATATATGTTCACTGTGGCTTGGGCTGACTTGTTTAGTGTCTTTTTAAATTATATCCCCTACTGCACATTTTTCTTTTTCAAAAGAAGGAACTTTTGTTTACTGTGTGGGAGAACTCAGATTTTCCTCTGCTCATCAGAGCAGCGGCAGCATATAAACTGTCGGTATAATAATACTAAAACATAAACTTAGACATTTACCAAGTCTATTCATTATTTGCATTCATTGGTCTCTTTTATTCTGACATGAAATTTGATTTAAAAAACCTGTTCCATTTTCTGAAAAAGAAACCAACGACAAACATTGTGTAAAAAGTAAGGAAATTTGTATAAAAAAAAAAATTCTCTAAATTTATAATACCGACTAGTGTTGGGTTATACAGTACATGTCTAGAAAGCCTCATTAGTCAGAAAAGGGAATAAGGGGGAAAAAAGATGGTCCATTTTCATACTTAATTCATTTCACACTTTCAGGGCTCTCAGTTGTGTGTGGAAAATCCATAAAAAGCTTGGCGCCTCCTCATCCTCATGCTGGTAAAAACATGCAGTGGGATGGCATCCCAAGTCTAAACCAGGAGAGAAGGTTTCCACTCTGGCTGTGATGGTCACTCTAGCACATCCAGCACACTCAAGCTGATCCCACATGTTTGACTGGGTGGAGGTCTGGACTCACAACAAGTCATTCCATCCTCTCCACTCCCAGATTCTGGAGGTGCTCTGTGCCGATCCTGGCTCTGTGTGGGAGAATGTTGGGATCTTGGAAGATGGAGTCAGGTTCTGATGACTTGTGATCCCCCCGGGCTCCAGAATCTCATTCCAATATGTCTCTCCATCATTTAGGTGCCAATCACGTGTCAGTCAAACATCTGTGATTGACACATATCTGGTAGCACTTAAATATCCAAATAACGGTGAATACCAACGGGAGGATATTGCAGCGGACTTTGGCAAATCTTTGGGGAATCACCCACACGTTTAGCTATGTTGCTCATGCTACAGACACCTTACAAGTTATATCCCGTTGTAAAGACGACTAATCAGGCTTTCCAAAAATAGATAATAATACACTTACTGTTTTTATTAAAGGGGAGAAATAATTGACCAAACATAAATTTCATTAGCTTTTCTGCTAAGTTTGTGTTGTTTGGAGAAACTTGCTTCTTTCTCTTTTAAATGGTTATTATTTCTCATTAATAAGGAAAAATTATTTCTTGTCTGAATAGTTGATGACTTGATGGGATAAAAATACTTGATTACCTAAATAACATCTGCAGCCCTGGATAAGACCGGATGACGTATCGTGGCACAGTTGTGCAATATATTGAATTATGGTTTCGATACTGGGTCCAAATGATCACAAAAACAATGGTATTGAAGAAAAGCAATTTTAACACATTTTTTAAAAGCACTTTTAAAATAACTTGTCCAAATTATGCTCTGCTATTTTGCCAAGTGTTCCCAATGTCATGCACACCTGCCTCCAGGCCACTACCAAGAGTAGGTCCTCCACCATTGCTACTCCCTGTTGAGAACGAGTATTCAGAGTATTCTGAGTGTTCAGAGTGTTCAGAGTATTCAAATCCCCTTCTAATTCTTAAAAAAAACAATTAGCAACAAATCTAGTTGTACAATTACCAAAACAAATCTACAAGTGACAAAGCACAAATACAATTTGTGACACAAATGAACAAAATGTTTCATATAAATAATGTAGAAAATGAATGCATTTAACAAATCTTTTTAAAGTTAAATTTCCATGTTTAAGCTTGAGTTGGATAGGAAATAGACAGATCAAATTAGATGTGAAAGAGACTCAGTTTGTTGCACAGTCTCATGTGAGGATGTCTTTGCGGGACATTCAGCTGAAATGGAGGAGAAATGTCTTCACTGATGGCAATCAAGAGAGATGACAATATGTTCCTCAATGCTTATGTATGATACTGTTGAAGCAGATAGAAAATTACCCTTTAAAAAACATAAAACTATCACATTTGGATGAAATAGGCTGCTTTAAATACACACTTTGATTAAATAAACCCCGAAAAAACTCAGAGAAATGAATGGTGCACATTTAAATGACTTGATGCTTTAGTTCAGAGTGTCATCAGTGATAAACAGCTGGTTTGCTCATGAGGATTTGTGCCATTCATTGTTTATGTAGCATGTCTGTGTGCACATGTGAAGTGAATGAAAAGGGACAGTGAATGAGGGAATGGGGAGGAGGTGGTTGGAGGAGGGGGGTGGGGGGGTGCGGGGCAGCAGCAGCTGTCTGCCTGGATGACCTCAGCGGCAGCTGTTGCCCCCCCACCACCACCCTGCACCTCTCTGCACCCTCCTGTCCTCTGTATGCCAGCTTGTCTTTGAAGTTCAGGTCAAGACGGATGAAGCTTTGAATCACATACCGATTATGATTACTGGAGAGCAGAAAAGCATCCTATTCACTGGAAATGAGCCAGTTTATTTTGCTAATGGAGATGAAGCATCTGTATCTGAACAGTTACACATTACAAAGAGAATGAATACATTGGAAATTAATTCCTATTTATTGCTTATATGTAAATAATCTTTAAGAGGAAAATTAACTCATCCTTACGAGTCAATAACTAGTCATTCATTGCTCTGCCTGATATTCAGAAATACGGTATAAAAATTTAACTAGCCTGATTCAAGTTAAAGCATATCCTGTAACTACAAAGATTTCCTTGGACACTTGGAGTGTGTATCATCTGCCATCATTCAGCACAAAAATAATGTGTGGTTATATCTGTACCGGAGCATTTTACTCAACTCCGTCTTTGAAATGCCGACGCGGGGCAGAGGGAGATGCTTTAGTCAGATTCTCTGGAACGCGGCGCAGACTTAATCTCCCTGCTGGCATCCACTCTTCTGACTGAAACCTGACACACACACACAGACTGGCATGTGCACAAACACATCGATTGATGCACAGACACACACACACACACACACACACAAGAGGGCTGTGGAGGAACAGTGACACAGCGACCCAGACACACACACACACACACACACACACACAGGCTCGTATGTGTAAATGTGCCCTGACACAATGTCCTTCCTGCAGGTATTCTCTTTACATGGATAAGAGTTGAGGCGATTGGCTATTTGAGGTCAGGGCAGAAAAAAGGCACACCTGTGTTTGAGTTGCAAGGTTGTCCACACGGTCACAAACTCCGGCCACCGCACTACAACTAACAACCTGATGATAAAAGCCGGGGACAAAGACGCGAAAGCATACTAACCTAGACACGCCGACAACAGACGCAGCTTTCGGGAAAGCAGGTACAGACTCATTGTTTAGGAAAAAGGAGCAGGGCACGACAATGCCTCTTTTATAGCCACGTTTAGGCGACGCACATGCAGACACGACATTCCACGCTGATGCAGCGTCTCACACGCACACACGGGCAAAGCATAAACAAAAGTATCCTCTCTTCCAAATGCCTCATTCACCCAGCAGTTGTGGTCATAAGCAGACAACAAATAATGATGGTATTTATAATTCACTGGTGGGGTGGAATTGAATGAGTGCAGGCTTCTTCCTACTCCTTTTAAACAGGGACTTTATTGTTATATTTATGGTAGTTTCATTTCCTTTTTATGCTTTTATATTCAAATATACTTTCAAATCTGTTTCATTGTCTGAAGAACTCAAATGAATTTGATTACATCTCTAATTTTGTTTGAGAAATGTTTGGGAAGAGAGGCTGCTTTTTAGGAGAGAATGTGATTTAAAGAGTTTTAGCGTATACAAACGAAGCTTCTGTAAAGCTGTGTAAAAAAAAAAAAAAGACTCCAAAATGTAATTTTGTTCAGGTTTGTGTTGCTTTCTTTCACAGTGTTAAAGAGGTTCTTTCACGTTACCTATGACGATCAGGGTGTAGTTGATGTTTACGCTGCCAAACCCATTGGTAGCCTTGCAGATGTAAGTTCCTGCATCGTCCGTCTCCACTTCTTTAATCCGCAGGTGGCGCTGCGACACCCTGAACCGCGTCCAGCCGCTGTGGATGTTCCGGCCGTCTTTTGTCCACATGTTGAGGGGAGGGGGGTCGCCTTCTACAGGGCAGGGGAGCTTCACGGTGCGACCCAGGCGGACGTTCTGACGGTGGGTGACCCTCTCTGAAACTCTGGGAGGACCTATATGATAGAAGAAAAAAAAACCTTTACCACCAGTAGCATGAATAACCAGGTGTTTTGACTTGAAAAATTTTGGGAAAGTTGTTGGTTTACGATTTCCTGCTGAGACGATTCATTTTCAGCAGAGTATGAACAGATCTTTCCCATCATTGATCAGTTAACTTCCGTAACTTCCGGATTCCGCTCCGTCTGTTGGAGGAGTGATGGATTTCCAGGCCAATGACACAAGTTTTTCAGCGACCACCATTCCAAGATCCAAAGCTGTTAGCAAAGCCACTCTGTAGCTTAGTGTCTCTGTTGAAAACACCCAAATATTGCCAGGCTTTGGTTTGGTAAAATGTCTATTCAAGAAAATCAGCTGAAGATTGCATATCAGAAACCAAACAGTTGGGGGCAAAACCAAAACAGATGATCCAAAGACCCTTCAGCAGGAGATGAGAAAATTTTGTTCAGGTCAGTCTTTGATACCTCGTACTGTATCAGGACTCATGAGTATTGACTTATAAGTGGATACGAGAAGAACAGGGGCCAAAGGCCTGGTTGTTTATTGCTCTAAACCTGCCAAAGACTGATGTGTTAGATTTGATAAATGTACTGTAAAATCAATAAACCAGTTCAGGCCAAACCAGAAAAAACAGCTATGTGGTGTCAAAATTCTCCTTGACATACAGAAGAATTTTCCAGAGTCCTTGATGGCTCAACTAAAGCACTGATACTTAAATACGGGCAAACCATAGCATCCCCTTGGAGCAAATACACACCAAGTATAAAGCTAATTATCAATGGTGATAGCGTGCCGAAATCCAGAATCCGGCGTGACCTTGACTGCGCAGTAGCCAATCTACTATGAAACCGCACACTACAAAAACAAAAGGGGGTGTAAAAGTAGCCTGATTGAACTGGAAAGGTGGGAGGAGATGATGGAGAGAACAAATAAGGAGGAGGGGGAGGACAAAGAAGGAAGGAACGGAGGTAAAAGAACAAGCAAGAAGGAAATTAAGGGAACAGGGGAGGATGGAATTCAAGGGAGAGGATTTGAAAAGAGAAAAGGGAATGAAATATGGCGGAGGAGAGGCCTGAAAGGAAAGACAAACAGGAAGACTGAGGGATGGAAGGAGGAGAGCTGTGGGAGTTAACGAGTTGCATTGGCTGCTCCATTTCTCCGTTTGACCTTTAAGTACTCCTTTTCAGTTAAAACAATACTCCGCAAACATGGCAGTGAAAAACAAGCAACGGGCCACCATGTAGAAAAAAAACACAACTGTAGGAAAATCCAGCAGAAAACAGCTTCAGGTCATTCCCGCAGGTTAAACATTTCAAAGGAAAGACAAAGCAGAGGCTCATCTGGACAATGTGCCTGATAAAGGCTTATCGAGCAAAATGCATGTGGCCTGACAAACACAGCAAATATTCAGGATTTGTTTAACTTGTCTTACACTCATTTGTCACTTGGAGCATATTTGTCTTTAACAACGAATTCACCCTTGCTTACTGGCTTTGGTTGGCTTCTGGTCATAGAAAAGAGCAGAGCTTCCAAGATAACAGGTTCACAGTCGAAGCATTTAGTGGGAATGGGATTCATAATTTACAAAGGAACAATTTACAAGTGGAGAAGATTTACTTTATCAATAAAACCTTTTAATAACAGAAGGAATGGGTGAGGCGTATTATTGCAGTGAAATCAAGTCAAGAGACTGCTTATTCTTTCATGTGGTGTAAACACACAAATGATAATACTTTAAACCCTGAAAGGAGATATTTTCCCTCACATTTACTTTAACAAGGCTGGCCATACAGATTCTTTCTATGCCTGAGCCATTAAAGGAACTATACCTGATATTATTTTAATCTTTCTAAGAAAAATGGTTTTCTACGTTGTATAGTATGTGGTAAAATTGGTAATGTCATTACAATTAATGACTCATTGATTGCGCATATGTACGAGTCCAGGGCATTTTAGTTACCGAAAGCGGCTAGTTTTTTAGCATTGGAGGGAAGCTCTTTCTCTGCCGGGTAAATTTTTGGAACATCCAGACTCCGATCAGCCATAAATAGCGTTCCCCTAGTGATCCAGAGTCAAATTTTGAAAGTTAAACCCCTTAGCCAAGAAAAAGCATCTCACAAAAGCTAAAAAAAAATAGCCGGTTATTAGGGCCTTTGCACATGGCGTGCTCGGGCCCGGGTCCGAGCACGTTTGACCACAAATTTTGTCCATATGAAT